>CAUYPK010103186.1:0-88081 GCA_963574355.1 Loris lydekkerianus
GGAACACTTTTACACTGCTGGTGGGACTGCAAACTAGTACAACCTTTCTGGAAGGAAGTATGGAGAAACCTCAAAGCACCCAAGCTAGACCTCCCATTTGATCCTGCAATCCCATTACTGGGCATCTACCCAGAAGGAAAAAAATCCTTTTATCAGAAGGATACTTGCACTAGACTATTTATCACAGCTCAATTTACAGTTACCAAAATGTGGAAATAGCCTACATGCCCACCAATATAGGTATGGATTAATAACAGTGGTATATGTATACCACGGAATACTATTCAGCCATTAAAAAAAGATGGAGACATCACATTCTTTGTATTAACATGAATGGAAGTGGAACACATCATTCTTAGTAAAGCATCACAGGAATGGAGAAACAAGAATCCTATGTACTCAATTCTGATATGAGGATAATTAATGACTTAGTAACTTACAGTGAGAGGTGGGGGAAGGGGAGAGCAGAGAGAGGGAAGGATGGAGGGGGCTGGGGGATCAGGGGATGACACACATTTGGGGGGGGATACAATTGTAAGAGTGACTTTACCTAACAAACGCAATCAATGTAATCTGGTTCATAGTACCCTCACTGAATCCCAAACAAAAACAAACAACAACAACAAAACCCACAATTTTTCCCTGGTAGTTTTAGTTTCTTGCTATTTATTTATTTATTTATTTATTCATTTATTTATTTATTGTATCTATTATAGGTTTTTTAGATTTGAGGTTACCAGGAAGCTTGCAAAAAACATTTTGTAACCAATTATTTTAAACACATAACAACTCTGCTTACAAACAGACAAATAACCAAGCAAAGAGAAATCTAACAGAAATTCTACACTACAACTCCACCCCTACCACTAAAGTTTTTGTTTTTTCCATTTATATCTCTTTATACTATCAATCTCACACAAGCTTGCTGTGGTTATTTTTTGTGGGTTTGTCTTTTAGACTTCCAACTGAAGATACAGTGTTTCATTCACTGCAAATTATAGCAATAGAGTATTCTGCCTTGTGCACTTACAGTTAGCTGTGAATTATATAGCTTCACATGAATTCTTATTGTTTGCAATTTACTCCACTTTCATTTTGAAGAACTACTTTTAGTATTTCTTATAAGACAAGTCTGGTGTTGGTGAAACCCTTCAGTATTTATTTATTTATTTATTGGTGGGGGTGGTTTGTGAAAGTCTTTATTTTTAATTCATGACTGAAAGGTATTTTCACAGGATAGAATATTCGAGGGTGAAGGTTTTTTCCTTCAGCACTTTGAATATGTTATTCTACTCTCTCCTGGCCTGTAAGCTTTGCACTGAGAAATCTGCTGCCAGATTTATCAGAGGCTCTGTTATATGTTATTGTTTTTCCCCTTTTTTGCTTCACTTAGTACCTTCCTTTATCTGTGATATGTGGGATCTTGACTATTAATTGATGTGAGGTAGTCCTGTTTGGGTTAAATCTACTTGATATTCTATGACCTACTTGTACCTGAATAATTAATATCTTTCTCTAGATTTGGAAAAAGTTCTCTGTTGTTTCTTTGAATAAATTATCTACCCCAAACTTCTTTGTTTCTCTTAGATTTGCCTTTTTGAGCCTATTTGTTCTTTTTCATTCTTTTTGCTTTTTCTTCCCATGAATTTTCAAATAGCTTGTCTTCAGGCCCATTAATTCTTTCTTCTGCTTGTCAATTCTCCTGTTGAGAGATTCTGATGCATTTCTAAGTTTATCAACTGATTTCTTCAGGTCCAGAATTTCTGCTTGATTTTTTAAAAATTATTTTCAATCTCTGTTAAATTTCTCTGGTGCTCATCTGAATTCCTTTTCTATGGTGTCTTGAAGTTCACTGAGCTTCTTCAGGACTGCTATTTTGAATTCTTTGTCTGAAATGTAACCTATTTACATCACCCTAAGATTTATCACTGGTATCTTATTTATTTTATTTTGTGAGCTCATGTGTTCCTGGATGTTCTTGATGCTTGTGGGTATTCATCAATGTCTAGACATTGAAGAATTAAGTATTTATTTTAACCTTTGCAGTTGGGGTTTATTTGAACCCATCCTTCTTGAGAACTTTTCAGATATTCAAAGGGCATTGAGTGTTGTGATCTAAGTCTTTGATCACTGTGGCCATATCAGTGCTGTGGGTGACCCAAGCCCAGTAGTGCTATGACTCTTGCAGACTTCCTTTGGTACCACTTTCGTGAAATTAGATAAGAAACAGAGTAATTTTCTGGAAAACTAGGCAAATTCTTTGACTCTCTTCCTTCACTCTCTGAGCTGAGATGCTGGACGTGGGGGAAGAGTGATGTGGGTACACCACTGGCTTGCGGCCACCTCAGCTAGGACTGTGCAATTTCAAACCTAAAACTACCCCAGTTTCACTCAACATCTTTGGTGACTGTTGCCTGACTACCTCTGATGCTTATTTAAAGCTCAAGGGCTCTTTAGTCAGCAAGTGATGAATCCTGCCAAGAATGGGTCTTTCCCTTCAGGGTAGCATGTTTCCTTCTGGCCCAGGTTGGGTCTAGAAATGCCCTGTAGGAACCAAGACCTGTATTGTACTTTATTTTTACCATGGCTAAAGTGCACCATTTGGTACTTTATTTTACTGTGAGTCTATTCAATAATTTATTTTACTATGGCTGAAGTGGTACTCAAGTTTCAAAACAAAGTGCTCTGAACTATTCGCTTTCCTTTCCCCATGTGGAAGAAGACTCCTTGAGCTACACTGTCTATAAGTGGTGCAGGGAGTGGTAACCTAGTCACTGGCTTGGCTGCCACTGATGGCATCTCTTAGGCTCACCTACACCCCAAGTCCATTGGCTCTAAGGCAGCATAGACACAGTAATGGCCAGAGGACGGCAGCCTTATGGCCTGTCTTACAAATTTGTTCCAGACTCTAAGGTGCCTTTTTCATATGGTGGTGTGGCTAGGTGGAGTTCAGGTTTGGGGGTAGAGAGGGTGGATAATTTCTCTCTCACTAGGCTGGTCCAATTGCTCCCTCCATGGGCACTGTGCTGTGTTCCCTTGTGCCAGGATGTCTCTGAGTTTCAATGTAGAGTCCCACAATCACTTTACTTTCCCTTCCTAGGCACACAGATTCTTTCTTCTCTCAGTATCCTGGCATGGCCCTGCTGGAGCATGTGGGAGGGGTGGTGTAGGTAAAGCAGGACTGTCTTTTCTGCCGTCTTCAGTGACTCTTTTCTTGACATAACATTTAAACCATTATGCTTGCTCTCCTAATTTTCCAATTCCTGGTTCTTCTGAAGTTGCTTGCTTTTGTGGATAGTTGTTGAATTTTGCGTTCTTGTGGAGGGAAAATCACTGAAAGTTTCTATTCCGCCATGTTGCTCCACCTGCCACTTCCCCTCACTCCAGTTTTGGCTGTTTCTTTTATAAATGTATTTTCTCATAAACCCTGAAACAGCCTTTATTTTGTACTGACAAAATGGGGGGGGGGGTAAATGAAACTATGGGAGCAATATGTGAACATGGGACATAGAGATATTCTATGATCTCTCCAGGTAATGTTTTAGGGGAGACAAAACTAAATAGAGGGTACATGTAATGTCCTTGCTTTCAACATAAACAGGACAAAAAAATGTAAAAGGGAAAAAGAAAAAGACATGCCTAGAGTGTAGAATAGACATAGGGCTTCTCTGTTAGGTTTATAAAATTTGGGGAGGTTACCTTTATGAAGAAGAATACAAAAATTGGCACAGATCCTTTGATGGGTTTGTGCATGGGGGAGTGTCGTCTGAAGATTAAATGTCATTAGCTCCCCAGTCAATTCACCTCTACCTGTAATATTTCTCTTTGATTTCTCTCCACCCTCCTGGCCTTATTCTTTCATGACCCTCTGCCCCTCCCAGTGTTAGCTTGTTCTGTCTCTTCATGAATCCTTGTCTTCTTCAGTAGTTTTTTAGAACTTCATCATCTGAGCCCACTGGATGGATTTCTGAGATTTTCTGTGGCTCTAGAGACCATTAAAAAACCTGAATTTTCTCAGGCTTCATTATTACTGCAAAAGGACTTCCCATTGTACCAAGATACATTTGTTTTATTCCCCCCACCCACCACTGCCTTTTATCTACAAGCTGAGGAATCAAGGAAAAAATATTTTATTTACTCATAAACATGGACATAGTGGAGCAATATTTAATTTTTTTAACTTTAGCTGTTTCTGTGTTCCATCTTGCACCCAGCAAGGTGCCTTCCATCTCCATCCTCTGCTTCTCCCATTAGTTAACAGATATGTAGTCCACAATAGGTGAAAGGAACTAATTATCCCAGGGATTCATGTGCAGTATCTCTTTTGATTCTGTTTTATCAGATTCAAAGAATGGTTATTCATGCTGACTATTTCTTTCTGTTCCCTTGTGGACCTAAATCGGAATTTCTTGGTATCGTCCCAGGAGAGGAATTGCTGTGTCTCAGTGTTTGAACATTCTCATTTCAACTAAAGAGGGACAGATTTTTTTTTTCTTTCTTTTCTTTTCTTTCTTTCTTTCTTTTTTATTTATTTATTTATTTTTTTTTTGAGTTTTTGGCTGGGGCTGGGTTTGAACCCACCACCTCCGGCATTTGGGGCCGGCGCCCTACTCCTTTGAGCCATAGAAGCCACCCACCAGAATTTTTTTTTTCCCCAGTAGATTAGTACCAGCTTATAGTCCCATTAAGGGTGCAGAAGGTATCATATTTTTTATAACTCTGATAGGATCTGATATCATTTCAGTTGTTTAAATCTTTGCCAATTTGTAAGTACATAAATTGCCACCTTTTTTCTTAGTCTACTTCTTTTACTTTTCAATCCCTTATAAACTTCTTATTGAAACATAATGAATATAAGGAAAGCATACATAAGTGTACATCTCAATATATGTTACAAATAACACATTGAGTAACCTATCCAGACCAATATAGTTTTGTGTTTCTTGGCCTCCTGATAATTCTGAATCTTCTCATTCTCATTAGCCACTTGAATCCCTTTCCTGTTTCATATCCTTTGCCCATTGTTCTATTGAGCTGTTTTCATCGTTCTGCTGTGCAAGGGATTCTTTTACATTCTAGAACTTAGTTATTAATATTTTGTTTATATATGACAAATGTCACCAGCTGGTCTGCCTTGGGCCTTTAGTGGTTTTTAATATAAACTTGGGATATAATATGTGGAGAATGAAAGACATTTGTGTTTTCAAACAGTGTGTACAGATAAAGAGCCAGGGACCTGGTCTTTAAAGTAGAATTTTTTTTCACTCCATCATAATAAAGAAGAGCATGAACTCTTGCCAGTGGACAGAGATTACATAGTGCCGTATTTGGTCTTAAAAGTAAAAAAGAACGTCTCTATAGACTTTTTAAGAAAAGTTACAGGAAGAAAATATATATCCAAACACAAACTACAGCTGATATATTGGTATTGCTGTTTCTTTTCATAAAATAAAGTCTTCTGCTTGGCAAATATAATTACTTCACTTTAATCCTATTGCTTTGCCTTTTCTTCACTCAGGGGTCTCTGATTGACAGCTTGATGTGTCTTTTTAGGATTAGATTCAAGAGAGTCCACCAAATTAATTGAAAGGGCTATGCATTTTAGACCACCTGTTCCTCAGCTGTCATAGTGCTATAAGCATGTCAGATAGTCAACAGAGTATAATTTGCTATATTTCTTAAAACTAAGCTATCAATCAAATCTGCAGAACATAGTAAAAGAAATACAATATTTAATTGGAAACTGAGTGAAGACAAACCTCTTGGATTCCAGTGTAACTTTTATTCTGAAACTTATAATCAGACATTAACCAATGAAAAGCAATTATTTCAAAGAACAGCTAACAATTACCAAGAAACCTCTGCCTAAGAACAGACAAATAGTTTTGGCAGGCTCTAACAACCAGGATTGAGTAGCACTTGAGCATTTCTAACATATTTGCATATGGAAGGCTGTTGGCAGATAGATGCACACTGCACCAGGGAGGCAAGAGATCCTGCAGTTGCCAAACAGTAAAAACTATTTCTGATATTAAGGTCTGTGTGAGTCCCTGGGTTGGGCTCCCATTTGTTTCAGACATACCCATAGAAATAGGCACACCTGCTTTATAAAGTGCCAGTGACATGGGGCTGCAAGAAATGAAGGGAATTGAAATAATTAAATAAACTGCAAGAGAAAGAACAGAATTTCAAGGGATCCTTGACACTTGAGGCTACTGATGTTCCATGTTCCTGACATTGAAAAAGGATAGTGATAAAGGTTTAGGTGGGTTCCCCATCCCCCATTCTTATACCTTTTAATTCCATAGAGGCAAAAGTAACCTTCTAAAGGGAATCATAGATGAATCATTATAGGCAAAAAATAAATGTTTGTTGAATAAATAAATAGAATATTTCTTTTAATAAAACTATATACGCAAGTAAAATACACAGAATATCTGTTTTATTCACAGGCATGTTGATAGGATTGAAACCAAGAGAGATCTTCTGTCCATTATTCTTCTCCTAAATAGCACTAATTATTTTCCATAACTTTTAAAACACCTTAGTACTGGAATATGAGAAAATAAATTTCTGTAATTATGTTATAGACTGAGAGTTACCTAGCTTTCTGAATTCGTAAAATGGAGACTGGGTGTTGTGAGGATTTTTGTGTTATGTTATCTCTTTGGACTCTCCAAATGGAAAACTCTGAAAATAATAAAGGAACTAATGCAACATTCATGGCCCTCAAGAACACATACTTATTCCAGTTTAGAGATCCCTGGCTTCACCTGCCAAAGGGGCTTCCACTTGTGATTGTGATTAATTCTAGTGGAATTATCCAGGAATTAAAAACTTGTCTGGCTAGAAATAGTCAGAATAAGAAATTAAAGAGGACCTCATTTTCTTCTTCCTCTTTTTTTTCTTATTTTTTTTTTCTTTTTGAAACAGAGTTTCACTATGTTGCCCTCAATAGAGTGATGTGGCGTCACAGCTCACAGCAACCTCAAACTCTTGGGCTTAAGCAATTCTCTTGCCTCAGCCTCCCAAGTAGTTGGGACTACAGGTGCCCTCCAGAGCACCCGGCTATTTTTTTATTTTTTTATTTTTTTTGCAGTTGTCATTGTTGCTTAGCTGTCCTGGGCTGGGTTCAAAACCACCATCCTTGGTGTACGTGGCTGGTGCCATAACCAATGTGCTATGGATGCTGAGCCCCCATTTTCTTCTTAAAAAATGTTTTAACTGTGCTAAAGTATAACATAAAATTATCATCTTAACCCTTTTAGAGTATACAATTTAGTTCTATTAATTATATAAAAATACTGTGTAATATCACCATCAATTTCCAAAACTTTTCTACCACTATAATCAGAAACTCTATACCTCTTATGTAGCAACTTTCTATTTGATCTCTCCCATTCCCCTGTTAACTTTCAATCTGCTTTCAGTCTCTGTGAATTTTATTTTTGTAGATGTTTTATATAAGTGGAATTATGCAATATTTATCATTTTGTGGCTGGCTTGTTTTCTTAGAAGTTTATAGGCATCTGAGAGTTGATATCCCTGGAGTATGATGGTAAAAGTAGGCTGATATCTCACCAGGGAACAGTAACTTCTGCAATTTTCTGCTTATCTATATAAAGATTTGTAGCTACACATCAGGCTGTATTGATTTGCTTAAGGAATAAAAAAAAAAAAACTTTCTAAATAGCGGTGATCACTGGAATCCGCACATGGTTAAGCTTCCGCCTCTTATTTATTCTTCATGGTCTATCGCCACCCAGTCCATGAAATCAGTGCCTCCGTAAGCACTTAAAGTATGCCATTCTTGTCTTCAACCAATTCTAGTAACAAATACTATATCTGTTAAGAGTTCATTTGCAGATAACAACAACAAAGACAAGTCTTAAGAGTTTAAGAAAACATAAAATGTAACACATAGAAATAAAGGCTTACTAAATTATTGAAAAATCCAGGGCAGCAGTCTCTAGGCACAGCATCTAGGGATTAGGCTTTACAACACAACACTCAAGTATCTAGCTAATAAAGAATATTGCACCCTCCTACATCAGCCGGGAAGCTGGGAGTTACAAAGCAACTGTGCCAACTTGTAGAAACCAACCACCTTAGCTAACATTTGGGCAAACTATCACCAGAACTGTTGGTTTTACAAATATACTATGTATCACCTTATTTGCAATCTGAGTTACTTGACTGAAGCTAAACTTGTTAGATTCTGAGCCAGGCTGTTCCCATTTTAAGTAGCATGTGCAAAATGGACACCTTGCATACTATCAACACATTTCCAAGTTTAAGTAAGAACAAGTATATCTACCTGATGGAAACTAAATTGTAAGTAGACTACTGTCTACTGACTACAAGCACAAGTGTAGCTCCTATTTTTTTTCGTATTCTGCAGCAACATGAAGTTATTCCAGAAAGTCTGGACCATCAGTCAGTGAATGAATCTGCCATCTTCTCTAAAGTAGGGGATTCTAGCTCTTTGCAATGTTTCAAAAATATTCTAATGTATACAAAAAAGTCAAACTTTCTAGCAAACAACAAAGCAATTAGATATTAACTGGACTGTGATCATAATGATAAGACACTATAAACAGCAATGGACCTTGCTGAATCCCAATAAAAGAATCATCAGGAACTATGTAAGTGATATTTTAATAGTCATTTAAAAAATGTTACTATTACCTAATATCTCCCCAAAAGGTATTGAGGTACTACACGACATAAATTATCTAGGACAATACTTTTAACATCCTCTTAGGAAATGTATGTAAGTAAAATGTAACCTGGGAAATATGTGAAAATAAATGTATATTTTTTTGTTGTTTTGTTTTCTCTTTGGTTTTTATTTTCCTTTGGATTTTGTGAAAGTGTCTTTATGAAGGAACTTAAGGTATCTTTTTATAAGATTTCTATTAGGTAATATAAGCTAAATGCACTAGAGAGATGATTTTGATTATTTGGAGGAAAGTATGACAATACTAAATTCAGATGAAGTAAGTGAAGATTTTATCCATGTAAAGAGCTATTTGCCTTCTAAGTAATCTTTAAGATCATCTGATAAGTGTTTTAAAGCTCAGATTTTCTACAAAAGACCAGAGATAAAAGTTGAAAAACATATGACTTTTATTGGCAAAACCCAAAAATTACTTGTCACCTGGGAATCATTAATTTAATCATAACTGGATAACATCTTAAATCAATATCCAGCTCAAAGCTACCTTTATAATGTCAAAGAAAAGCATAAACTAAGTTAAATGTGTTAATTTTCATAGTAAATTTAAAATTATTTATCAGCTCAATTTCATTTTCTTTCTTGTGCATTAACAAATTGGATTATAACTCTTACGTGAGTGATGTAAAATAGAAAAAATAGGTTACACAAATGTAAAGTGCACATGTTTGAAATTTAGGTCAAACTACAATTACATCCTCAGACGGTCACTTTGTGTGTGAAATATCAAATGACTGACTAGTAATCATAAGAAGTACTAACTATAAGAAAACCAAAAACATTCATATTAGCCATTTAATGCTCACAGTAGTGCTAGTTGGTGGGTAGTACGGATATAGAAACTTCACACATGATGGAAACAAGGCACTGAGTAATTAGCCAGAGGCCACACAGATAGTGAGTGGCTAACACAATTTTTTTGTTTGTTTTTGTTTTTTTTTTTGAGACAGAGTTTCACTTTGTCACCCTTGGTAGAGTGCTGCGGTGTCACAGCTCACAGCAACCTTCAACTCCTGGGCTTAGGCAATTCTCTTGCCTCAGCCTCCTGAGTAGCTGGAACTACAAGTGCCCACCAGAATGCCCTGGTATTAATATTTTTTTGTGTTGTAATTTGGCCAGGGCAGGGTTTGAACCCAACACCCTAGATATATGGGGCCAGCGCCCTACCCACTGAGCCACAGGCACCACCTGGCTAAAACAATTTGAACTCAGCACATCTGGCTCTGGAGTCCTTACTTTTAAGCATTAAACTGTTTCAATTCACACCAGCTACACTAAAGAAAAAATGGGCTAAAATACAATGAACGGAAGAGTGAAAATCTTCAAGACTTTCCCCCTTATTTCTACTCATATTTATTCCTTCAAGTAGTCTTAGGTTTGTCAGGGAAGAGAAGGCTGATGTGTTTTTCTTGGACTGCTCCCAACTCAAGACAGGAATTGCTATAGGTCACTTCTTCACAGTGGCGGTTCCAACATACACCCATAAGCTAAAGTAGAATAAAAAATATTTATGTTCTGCCAGCAGTGTAAAAGTGTTCCCTTCTCTCCACATCCCCACAAAACTCTGCAGCTTTGAGATATTGTGATGTGTTCCAGTTTCATTAGGGTTAGGTGATATCTCAGGGTAGTTTTGATTTGCATTTCTCTGATGATTAGGGATGATCAGCATTTTTTCATGTTTCTTAGCCATTCTTCTGTCTTCTTTAGAGAAGGTTCGATTCCTGTCTCTTCTCCAGTGATATCTAGGATTGCTGAGTCTTTTTGTTGATTAAATTGAGTTCTCATTATCAAGCTTTTGTCTGATTCATAATATGCAAATATCTTTTCCCATTCTGAAAGTTGTCTATTTGCTTTGGTTGTTGTTTCCTTAGTTGTACAGAAGCTTTTCAGTTTAAGTCCCATTTTTTTATGTTTGTTGTTGTTGCAATTGTCATGAAAGTCTTCTTCATAAAATCTTTCCCCAGCATGGTATCTTCAAGTGTTTCCCCCATCCTTTCTTTGAGTATTTTTATTGTTTCATGCCTTAGATTTAAATATTTTATCCATCTTGAATCAATTTTTATAAGTAATGAGAGGTGTGGTCCAGTTTGTCTTTTACATGTGGTTATCCAGTTCTCCCAACACAATTTATTAAACAGGGATTCTTTTCCCCAGTGTATGTTCTTGTTTTGTTTATTAAAGATCAGGTGATTGTAAGATGTTATTTTCATCTCATGGTTTTCTCTTAGGTTCCAAATGTCAATGTCTGTTTTTGTGCTAATTCCATGCTGTTTTGATCACTATGTCCTTACAATATAGATTAAAGTCTGGTAGGGTGATACCTCTAGCTTTGTTTTTATTACTAAGAATTTCCATTGCTATAAAGGATTTGTTCTGGTTCTATACAGAACAAATTTTTTCCAAATCTTGAAAGTATTATGATAGCATTTTAGTGTGGATTGCATTGAACCTGTAGACTGCTTTGAGTAGTATAGACTTTTTTTTTTTTTTTATTGTTAAATCATAGCTGTGTACATTAATGCAATCGCCTGTACCCATTCTAAGATGCACCATAAATGTGGCCCCACCCATTATCCTCCCTCCACCAAAACCTCCCCCCCCTTCAACTTCCTTGCCCTTTCCCTATAGTCTTGTGCTATAGTTGGGTTATAGCTGTCATGTGAAACCTATAATTTAGCTTCATAGTAGGGCTGAGTAAATTGGATAATTTTTCTTCCATTCCTGAGATACTTTGCTAAGGAGAATATGTTCCAGCTCCATCCATGTAAACCTGAAAGAGGTAAAGTCTCCATCTTTCTTTAAGGCTGCATAGTATTCCATGGTATACATGTACCACAATTTGCTAGTCCATTTGTAGGTTGATGGACACTTGGGCTTCTTCCATGACTTAGCAATTATTAATTGATGCCCTTTATTTCTTTCCTTTGCCTAATTATTCCGGCTAGGAAGATTTTTTTCAGTGGAAAGAAAAAGTGTAAGGAGAAAAAGTGACTTCACAGCAGGGGTGCCTTTGTGTCTAGTACCTGGGGCACAAATACAAACCAGAGACCTACATGCCACATATCCAAGTATCCAAATGTTATAAGTCAAATTGATAATAAGATGCATCCTGTTTTGCCACCTTGATAATATGTTTTTATAATGACTTATTTAGAATTTTAAGACCACTTAGACATGTCAGACCAGAACCTGGTGTCACAGAAGAGCCGGCCCCAACCCTGCCCCCAACTCTTGGAAATCTTCCAGTTTCTTCCCATGCCTGGCTCAGAACCATAAAGAGACACATCCAGGCAAGCACACCCAGGCCACATATCCTTGCTTCATCTACACTCCAGGAAACCACCTTCCCCTTGGCAATCCTTCTGGCCTACAGATGTGCATACCAATGATATGGTCAGCATATGCAAGAACATACCCAGGGAACAGTTTCATACAGACCTAGATGCAGGTTCATGGTTACATGAGTGAGGATTTGGGACTCATCTGAACCACGATCTTAACCTAGAATTGGTACACATATAAGTCCTGGGTGGGCTTATTTCTTTTACACTTAGGATTCTTAATCCCCTCAATAAGGGTGTTGCTGGTGGAGGCAAATAAGAGTCACACTGCTCCAAGAAGTCTTGGGTAACATTCACAACAGAGAAAAAAATAAGGTTTTCTAAAAATAACCAAGGTCATTATTGTCTTCCAAGTGTATATTGAACATCAGCCTTAAGAAACTCACTACCACACACTCTAATTGCATCCCTGCCACCTCTCTCATTGGTCCATTGTTTTGTGGTTTTTTTGCCCCCCTTCTAACACTGTAATTCTCTTTCAGTTTTCAACAGAAATTTTGCCACGTAGAGAATATAATGAGGCAGTTGCTTAACATTTGGAGCTAAACAACGAGACAGTTTGAGCCAAATAATCTCCTCCAAGGAACCTTGGGAATATGAAGAGGAATATTTCCAAATTGGGGATTGGCCAGGCATTGAAGCTAACCCCAGCCCTTTCTCAGAGTGCCATGGGATTCCCAAACATTGCCCATGACCAGTTGTTGGGTTTTAAGTCACCTCCAAAGAAGGTTGCTGCAAAAGCCCAAGTCTATAGTGTTAGACGCACACAGCTCAGTGCGGATTCATGAGGCTCCTCCCTGGAAGGGCGGTTTTCAAAAAAGAAGAGCTCCCATTGCAAGTTCCACATAAATCAAAATCATAAATAAATAATAATGTGTAAGTACTAAATGGACCTGGCATCCCTAAGATAATTCAATCAAAGCTTTAGGTACTCTGAAATCACATTTGTTTTGATTTTTTTCACATTCTAATTTTTCACTTCATGATAATGAAACAAAATCTTTTTAAAAAACAGACAAAAATGAATCGTAGCTACCTAGGGTAAATGCCATTCATATTTCCTCAAAAAGTCACCTTGTGAACCTCATGTAATCCAAACAATCGCAGGAAATTTCTCAACTCTTGTTAAGTAACTATTAATTATTTATCAAAAGAGTCCATAGCTTATGAGTAGTTGTAACTCTTAAGCTTGGGAAGAAAAAAAATGTAGAAGTTGTGGTTTTTTCCTTAATCTGTTGAAGTCGTTGAGGTAAAACTGCACATTTATACTAAAAGAAGCCCCATTTACAGAAATGCTGCAAAAAGGGTCTAATTTAGTCCAGCCTGTATTATTTACATGGAAGGAATACATTGCTGACATGTATATTGTGAGCCTAAGTGGTAATGTATAGTGTACATACACAGAACATAGGACAGTAGGGTAATTGTACCTTCAGCAGTGTCCACATTGGCAAATTAGGAATGATTTGTGCAGCTGAGGCTATGAGAATTAATAAATGTTGCTAGAATACTTAAATATTATAAGTAAAATGAAGACAGTCTTCTACACACATGATACTTTTTTTAAATTTGAGACAGAGTCTTTCCCTCTTGTTCAGGCTAGAGTGCAGTGGCATCAATATAGCTCATTGCAAATCTCAAACTCTAAGGCTCCTGCCTCAGCCTCCCAAGCAGCTCGGCCTACAGGCACGGGCCACCACAACTGGCAAATTGTTTAAATTTTTTGTAGAGACAGGGTCTCACTGTTGTTCTGGCTGATCTTGAACTCCTGGACCTGGATTTAACAATCCAGTCACCTTGGCCTCTCAAAGTGCTGGGATTAGAGGTATGAACCACCACATCCAACCACCACATCCAGCAAAGCTTTACAATTAAAAAAAAGTTACAATTTATCTCATTTGATCCAAAAGACAGCTTTGTGAAATACTGTGTCCAGGAAGCATTCTCATGTCTGGTCATCTACTTTCTAAGGCTTTCCTTTATTCCACCTATAAAACACTATCAAGGAGAGGAGTTATCTCCATTGACAGAAGAGACCTGAACTCACTCACGAGTCTGTGCTCTTTTCACTAAGTCATACTTTCTCAAATATTAGTCTGTGGAATTCACGCCTCCCCAAGGGTCCACATTTTGTAGGGCCTAAGTTACATTTCTTCACTTGAGACCATCTCTCCTTTTTCATTCAAATTTCAAGAATGAGAGCCTGGGGGATAAGCATTTGTTTGGCCACTTATGAAAATAAATGAGGCCTATGAAACTTACTCTTCCTTTTCATCCACTTTCTGTATTATCTTTATTTTAACATCTTCCCTCAAGTTATTCTCTTTGACTTAATGGAATTATTTGTATGGTCTTATTCCCTAATCTTATTTATGTTTGTACTTATTAACATTTATTTTTACATATTTATTTCACCCAAAGTTTACAATGAAGTCTTTATCTTTGCTGCTTTTTACATCCTTCTATTTTGGTTCTTTAGTGCTCCGGAACAACCAAAGTAAGCAAAAAGTCAGTATCTAAAAAAAAAAATATATATATATATATATATATATATATATATTTTTTTTTTTTTTTTTTTTTCTTTTTGGCCTGCATATCATATCTCACTAACATGATTTAGGTCAATATTTAGGTACTCTTGATTATTCTTTTAAAAATTGTATCATCTTCTACTCAACAATGTAACACCAAGCCATTTAATATTTAGCCTACTTAATCATTTGGATACTCAGCCTTCTGTGGCAATTTAACTTGCTTTTTTACTTTTCTTGTCACCATTTAAAGCATTTCTATTCTACAGATAAAGCTAAAAGAAATTAAGAAACTTTACTGAGGTTACATAGCTAGTAAGACTCAACCCAGAATTAATTTAGTTGCTTAAAGAGAAAGACCTCCTTCTTAGCCATGGTGCAGTCCTGCCTCTAGGAAACTCTGCACCATCTGCCTTCTACATTTTTTCTTCATTCCATCTATAAACCGCAAATGGAGAAAAGGCGGTGAAGCATAAAGCAGCAGAAGCAAATGGGATTTCTGAATATTTTCTTCAATTTTATAGCAATTGGTCTGTGTGTAACAGAGTGAAGGCAATTCACGTACTCATCCCTGGCGTATCCGCCACCAGAGGTCCTGATTTTGCACATGGCACAGAGCAGACCCTAAGATCAAGATCTTTTCTCACTTATCTATTTTCTCTATCTATTATCTAGAAACCGTCCAAAGTTCCCTGAAATGCTATTCTGATCATGCCCAGACTTTATAAGTAACTAACCTGGCTTCATCTGTGCTGCCTGAGAGCCACAGGTGCTGCGAGCTCCCTCTTAGCAGCTACACGACCTCCCTCTCCATAACCACTGTGCTCTCCCACTCCCATCCCTTGCTCACCTTCCCCACCCCTCCTCTTCTTACAGCAGAGATGGGGAAGTAAATTGCATTATATTCCTCAGTTCCATAAACTATGTAAATTTCTGTAGAAACAATATTAAATATGATAATTTTCCCTCTCTTTTTTTCTTAATCCATTACCTCCTCTAACCTCAGTCACACCAACCTTTGAAAGAAAACAACTGCACATGCATTTGCGTAATATCATTATGCTAATTTGCTGATGCTAATCTATAGAAATAAAAAAGTAGCTTTTAGAATGAGGCTTTCTATAAAAGAAAGCGTGGCAAATGTTTCTTCTCTGGCCCTGCAGTCCACTTCAGCTGAGCTCCTCCTTTGTTGATTGAGACTGACCATGATCTTACACTCATGCTGACCCTGTACCTCTCTCACCTTCGGAACTGGTTGGCAAGGCTAGACTTACAATTCTGAACTTTGCCCAGAATACAGAAGAAAGAGAATTCTGGATGCTTTTCTGGGCAGGGAGCTCTCAAAATGATCTGAGAGCAATTACTGGGACTATGCTTGAAAAAATAGGCAAGGAAATAGTGCTTCTTTGACCCTAATACAGTAAAAATCGGTAGAGCAGTCAAAGTTTAATACAATGAAATGAATTTAAAAAGACCTGATAATAGCACCACCATTTTTGTTTCTCCTACCCCTTCACCCTTGAGCCCAGGCTTCTGTTGACATCATCAGAGATCTTTTACCTGTCCTCAGAGGACCATCAATGCTCTCAGTCTGGGATATGTAGGAGCCACCAAGAGTCATAAGATCAAGGCAGAAGGAGACCCTAGAGAGTGGTCTGTCTTTCTCTAAGGAACCTATGCTCTCTCTCAGCATTTTCAGAAATGAGAGAAAGGATAGCTGGCTGAATGGACCACTCTCCCAGTCTTACTGGGGGTGAACCTGACCTTGCTGGTTATGAGAAGCTACAAGGAGAAACTGACTCCCCAATATTGTTTTTGGAGCCTCAAATTTGTTGTCACTTACTACATCATTCCACGGTATACGGAATAATGTATTTTGTAGAATTTCAAATTTATAGTAATGTTCACACTAAATCTTATTTATTTTAGGAATGACAATTTCATATATTCTAATTGGAATTAAGTATAAATAAATGACCCTAATGTGTCATTAATTCAGACAGATAACCCAGATTGAAATTTGTCTACTAATCAGAAAAAAAATAAAAAGGTAAACCATACACATTGATATTTTATTTTGACATAGCTTCTCACTTTTTGTGGAGATAAAAATGTATTTAATCCGTCTACATTCTCCCACATACATTCTGGCAAAGCTGCAGCATTATGACAGCAGAAAGGCATTAATTACCTAAATGTTGCTTAACACCATAGCACTGAAGTACTTTACACAACGTGGAAGGACAGAAGAGGTTTTACGTATTGTCAATTCATGTGTGACATTAGTAGGCTAAAAGTAGAGAGAGGCAAATGTGACCAAGGGTTAAGTGCTGTGTCTCAGAACACCTGTATTTGTTTTTTATACTGCTAGTTATTATTGGAGCTATAGTTTAGGGTGAGTTTTGGAGGATTTTTTTTTTTTTTTTGTCTGTTTTATCATTTCTGAATCTAGAAAATGAGAGTTTTCTATGATTTACTAAGTCATTTAGCAGCAACGGACTTATGTTAAGAGTAGGAAAAAGGCTTAGGAATATTCTGGGAATAGAAACTAATAGAAATCTAGATTTATGTACATTTTTGAAAAGAAATTCAGTGTAAGACCAGAGAAAAATACAGGGGTCAGGTATTACACACAGTATAGCACAGTGAGATTCCAACCCAATTCTGGGGCAAAACACTGCTGCTCACACATATGATTTCAGCATTATGGGATCCCGAGGTAGGGAGATCACTGATGCTTGGAGTTCAAAACTACTCTTGGCAACAGAGTGAGACCCTCATCTTTACAAAGAATTAAAAACTGAGCCAGGCATGGTGGCATGCACCTGTAGCTCTTACTACTCAAGAGGCTAAGGTGGGAAGATCTCTTGAGCCGAGGAGTTTGAGGTATGAGGTTGCAGTGAGCTATGATGCCACTGCACTCTATCTCAAGGAACGGGACAAGAAAAAAGACAAAAAAGACTGAATTTCACTATTCACCTCCTTGTGGTTCTCAGCCCCTCTGCACCAGATCAGACTGCCTTTCTTTCTCTCTCGGGATAGACTGCTATGTCATCTATCCCTTGTAACTGGATTTAGTCCATCCCTCGCTCATCCAATACCCACAGGATGACTTTCTCTTACAACATCAATCTGATAAAGCCAGTTCCTTATACAGAAACCATTATGTGGCCCCCAGTGCCTTCTTAATAAATCCAAATTCAATGACATCATGTTCAAGGTCTTTTGCAATCAGGCCCATCCCACCTGTCCACCTTTCCTGAACCTCACTGTGTGGTTCTCATGGAGCTGGGGGCGGCCACTGAAGCTCTCCATTAACTTCATCACCCACTAACTGTAGGATGTTTTTCTTCCCATGATGCTCTCTGATCACCTTTTCTGGCCTGGCAAAACTCTGTTCTTTCTTCCCATTTCCCTCCAAGTGCTCTTCAGACTACGAAGCTGCCCTTGGTGCCCTTTTCCTGACCCAATTACCATCACAGGCAAAGAATTTGTCCTTCACCTCTACTCCCACAGCACTTTGTTTGTATTACCCACCAAATTCCACTCTGCCTGGCATCCCCTGACTTTGGAGGAGCCTGTACTTCTCCACTACCTGATGAAGTTCTTGAAGGCAAAGCCAGCAGCTGAATGATTTGGGATGCTCTGGTTTCCAAAATAGTGGCTTCCATTTACTAGGTGCTGAATTAGTATCTGCAGACTCAAGAACTTCATCTAATTCCATTGAAGGAAACAGCGCCTCTGTTCTGCCTGTGCAGGAGAGCTCCATACATAACAATACGGATCACTTTAACCCATGTATTATGCTACATCTGTTTGGCGCTTCGTAATTCCCGAGTGCCACGCAGAATATAAGGAAGAAACACTGAAATGTCAGTGCCCTGAAGGCAGAGCTTTGAGGATGCTGGAAGCCACTTGGGGATGTCTTCTGTTGTTTTTCCGCAAGAACAGTAACAGTAGGCTTTGGTAAGGAAGAGAAAAGCTAAAACATCTCTAATTTTCCCATTCCTAACGCTTTTCTCGTTTGGCAGTAGCTGTGGATGTGTGGGAAGGCCTTTGGGACGTCTCTCTCCACCGCTGCCAGGTAGCTGCTTTTGCTGTGTGTGGTGCGGCTCTTCCTGTCAGGCTCCCTCTCCCCCCTCTGCCTGTCTGGTTACATAAGGATGAATTGACAGTACATGCAGAAATAGCGGAGGTTGTATGCGGGACTGTGGTGGTTTAATAAGCGAGCGCATTCAGCCCACTCCCTTTAGGGGAAAAAAAAAAAATCAATGCAGATATTGACAAGGGGAATTGATGTTATCTTTGTAGACATTCATAAAGCATTGCTAAAAACAATCCCCACAATAGCATTTGCCTTTTCATTCTCTGACTTGAGTACTCTCTTCTGACCATGACTGCTGAAGGTCTCTCCTGGCCTTGGCAGCTGAATGTAATAACAACAGTAGACTCAGAGTAAACTAAGGAGACAGAAAGGAGATCAGACCTTCGCTGTTCTATGCACAGTGCTTCCGGTTTGAAGCGGTCCACGGAGCTGCTCGAGTGACAGCTAGGGGGAGCCCGAACACAGTTGAATGGTCTCTGATATGCTAAATTCATTTAAATTCTCTTGTCATGCAGCTTCAAGGATGTCTTTGGACAGGATCCTCTTTTATTAGCCCAGGGAAGAGGCTCGTTGTCACTGATTGGAGGACAGAAAAGTAGACACAGCAGAACGTCCCAGATACATTCTAAGGGTTTATGTGGTATTTGTGTCTGTCTGTGGGATGAGACCTGTTTCCTACTTTTGTACATAGCCATAATTTTTCTTGCTAGAAAAATTAGAAAATTTAAGATAGGAATATTTTGCAACTGTTTTGTTTCTCTATCTAACCCACTTCTTCTATTTTTATGTAATGGTTTCTGTAATAGCATTTGCTTTTTCAATATGGGGTTGCAATTGCTCTCATACTAATAATTGTGAGTGTTTTCTTTTGACTGTAATATTTAGGTTAAAAAATGAATTTATAAAAAAAATGAATTTATAACATGTAAATGAATAACAATAACTGCAAAATGAGCAGGCTACAGTTCGGTTTCTAATTTACTAACAGGTGGTTTGTACACTAGATGTTTGGAATTTCATCCACTCTTTTGGAAATAAATGATTTGTTTAATTTCTCCAAGCAAATAATAAAGGTTTTCTTAATGCACAACATACTTGACTTCGACCTGAGAAACAAAAGAATACAGTGGAATCACCTTGTTAATTGTGTAAATTTTAGCAAGCTATTAACTTGACTGACCATAATTCTTTACTTTAAAATGGAGATAATCAGACCTACTTCTATGGGTTATCTTGAGGCTTAAATGAAAAACATGGCTGTCATTTGCTTACTATATTGCTTATGACATGGTAATGCCTGATATTCTTACCTACCCAGGGTCTGGACATAGTGCTTAGGGTAAAATAAGTACTCAAAAAAGTGTTGAAAAAATAAATGAATGAATGAATGAAGGGAATTCTATAGTCACTAATATGGTATCTTCATGGGAAATACCCAGGATCACATTTTCTCGACTGCCTTCTCCCATCCCCTTTTTTTGCCAACTTGAGTGAGATTCCTGTCCCATCCTGAGTCCCCGATAAGAGTGAGGACTTCTACACCTCTATTCTAGTTAGGACCCAGCCAGGATGAGGGCTGTAGGTGGAAATGAAAAGGGTAAGTATCCTTGAAAGTGGAGGAATAGCAATAGTTAAAGTTCAGGGTAGAATAAGAAATCTAAATAATAGTTTTGTGTTCCCCAAATTATACAGGAAGAAAAGAGGCTCACATTGGGGATAACATTCCCATGAGGAGTAACATTCTTAAAAGGGAAAAAATACCAGTATGAAGGACTTTAGGATATTTTGCAAGGAGAAAAACATATGTGTAATAAGGAAAAAGGCAGGGATTCTGGGAAAGGACTGACGATGCAGGTTGGAGGAGGAGGGATACCCAGAGATGGGTCTGCAGCAAGGTGACAGGGCCAGCAAAAGGATAAAATATGTCAATGTAGCAAGCAAGGGGTAAGAAAAAGAAGCAGAGGATGAAAACATGGTAAAGGCTAGGAATTGCTCAATTTCACAAACAGTTGAAGAGTAAGGCAGAAACTAGAGAAAGGTCATGTGTGCAGAGGTGGTACAAGTAGGGTCTCAGACCCTGAGGCAGAAAAGCATCCACGGCATCTATTTAGGCAGAAGTTAAAAAGGTATCAGGTCATAGAAAAAGCTGGAGATGGACGATAGTCCAGGAGTGGGAACACTGCAGACTCAAGATCACATGTGGCCCTCCAGATCCCCAAGTGCAACTCTCAACCAAATCCAAACTTCACAGAACAAATCCCTTTATTAAAATTTGGATTCTGTCAAAAGGATTCAGAAGGCTACACGCAGCCCCAAGGCTGAAGTTTCCATAGCAACTGGCAGAACAAAGGAAGGAAGAATCCTAGTTGGAGGAAGGCACCACCAATCAGGATCAGTGGGAAAGGCAGCTCAGCCAATTGGTGGTGCCATCCTCCAACTAGGATTGTCCTAGGTCCTGACAATCAGGCCTGGGTTTTTGGAGCTAGAAGGGTCCTTCTCCATTGGTGCTGTACTCAGCAAAGTGTCTAAGGACAGGCTCAGCTTTACTCTGGAGAGTCATGTTATACTCAGTCCTGTGAGTAAGGCTTCTTAGTAATCTTTCCCCCTTTGTCTTCTTCCAGAGATACATCTTCTTTCGGAGTAGGAACTAGATTTCAGTATGAAGCCTATTCCCAGAGTTAGTGGTCCCCAGTATCCACCTCTGTGAAAAGGCAACAAGTCCCTGTGGTTAGACCCACCTACCTCAGAGACAAAGGACTCCCCTAAATAAGGATATTTGCTTAGTGAGGAGTTTCCAGTAAGAGACTGCATTTGTAAATCTTAACAATTTCACAAAATGTATAGAAAAAAGTCACTAACATTTCTGCATTTAAAATTACAGAAGATAATTGATATTCTTTGCTTAACAAAGGAAAACCTTATCTGGATCTTGTTCATATGTATTCATGAAGAAAGCCTCTTTCATTTAGAGTTTGTGGCATTTCATGTTTTCATAAGAGTAATATGTGTTCTGGTGCCTAGAACACCACATTTAGTAACATAAAATTATATATATACTGAATATATAATTAACTTACAGATTTTTCTTTGACTTATCAGAGATATAAAATGAGTCTGACATGGAAAGGGACTCACTAAGCTAGGTTTTAGTTTGACAGCTCACTGACATTGGCCGAGCCACACAGATTCCATGAGGCCCTGGGATGTGAAGATTCGTGTGAAAATCCTGTGTATACAGGAAAGCATTTTGCTGAACCTACAGAGATGCAGGAGTGTCATCCATACAGTTTGAAGACATTAAGCCACAGGGGAATTTCGTTGTAGTATACAAATGTCTGAATTTAGATTACAAAGATTAGAACACAGAGGTATTCAAAGTAAATAGTAGTAAACAAAAATATGGATTATATATGTTTAAAAAATGTTAAGTATTTCTTCCTTCCACCCAAAGAACAAGCAAGAGTTGTTAAATACTTTTAACTATGAAGGGGGGTGGGGAAGGGAGGACGGGAAAGAAAAGGCTATCAATAATGCATGTTATGAAGCAATTTTTATATTAATACATTTTTCAGAGACATTCAGGGACATGTTGAAACTGGAGCAGGCACGTGAACAAAATGCAGTGGAGACACCAGTGTTTGGTTTTTCATTTCCTTCCTTTAACAGGGTTGCTGGACCCCCACTATGTCATGCATCCAATACCTTCCTAGGACTTGCCACCATTTCTTTCTTCTGTCTACTTCTTCCCTTCCATGTGTCCCTCCTCTTTAGCACCACTCCTTTCTACTATTATCATAGAGGATGAAAACTTATGCCTGGTCTATTCACATGAAGAGGGCATGTAACTTCTGAAGTAATACGTGTAAACCTCTTTGATTATGTGGAGTTGTTCCAAGAATCCTCATAATCCTAAGACACCTGAAGATGTTAAGAGCTTTGTTCAAGGTGGCACAGTCGGTGAGTGATGGAACCATAATCGAAATTCAGGCCTGGTTGGCTTCAGTGAACTGTACAGTCTTTCCCTAAAAGCTGGAAGGACAAGCTTGAGGGGCGTGAGGTTTAATGTTTGGTAGGAGGATGTGAAGGGGCCAACCATGGAAGAGTGAGGTGGCAGCAACTCTTTTCATCACTTTGTTTTTCTGGGATGGAAGTTCAAGCAACTGCAAGGACAATGGCAGCCTAGAGAAAGAACTCACTGGGCTGATGGGCAACACTATTGAAGAAAGGATGACAGCTGCTCTGTGGAAGGAGAAGTGACTAGACCAAGCTAGGTCTTCAACTGGAATCGGGGTGAATGGAATGAGCCCCAACTCCCACCTGCAAAAGATGCAGCAGGCGTACCATTTGTTCAAATAGCGACACTGACTTCAGTTTTTCTTTCATATCAGCTTGCTGTGCTCAGGAAACCTTTTTATCATTCTTTAGTGTGTTCTTCTAACGTTTACATAAAGAAACATAATCCTGGTCATTCAAGAATTTGGAGGACGCTATTGTAAGTCACCTCCTACCTTAGACATCCTATCTGCAAGACATCTTTCTCCCTTGCTGCTGCTGCTTCTTTTTTTTTTAGAGACAGTGTTTCATTTTGGGGCCCTGGGCACAGTGCAGTAGCATCATCATTGTTCACAGCAACCTCAAACTCCTGGGCTCAAGTGATCTTCTTACCTCATCCTCCCAAATAGCTGGGACTACAGGTACCACCACAGTCAGCTAGTTGTTCTATTTTTAATAGAACAGGGCTTGCTCTTACTCAGGCTGGTCTCAAACTCCTGAGCTCAGGCAATCCACTTGCCTGGGCCTTCCAGAGTGCTAGGATTATAGGTGTGAGCCACTGTGAAGGCCCTCCCTTCCTTCTTTCTTCCTGTCTTTCATTCCTTTCTTCCTTCCTTTCTCTCTCAAGTGCAGAGTAATCTTCTCTAGGCACTGGGGAAGGCATCCATGAAGAAGCTCTGCTAGACCCACAGTCCCTCAGCTACCTTATCTCTCTCATCTCCACTCTTATCTCCTAATAATCATCTCCTCTATTATTCTTTCACTTGTGATTTTAAAATTAATCGCTCTAGTCAAATGCTGAAATTAGATTCTCTTTCCTCGTTGTCACAGGGAAGACTCACCCCTATGACTTTAAATACAAGCTTTTTTGATTTGTCAAACAGATACGTGTTCTCAATAAAAGTTTTGTTCTTAACTCAAACATGGGACATGGATCATTAATGAATTTAAAGATAGACTTTATTTTATCACCTTCCTGAAATTTTAAATAAAATTTTGTTTTCCGGTATATAAATGTATCTTTTTCTAGAGATAGATCCATAGTTTACAACGTATTTTCAACAGGCTCTCTCATCTAAAAATAGTTAAGAACTACTGAGTTACTGGATGTGAAGGTGATAAAATTGATAAAATTTGTTCTTTGCGGCAGCATTGACATTATTTGCTCTCTCTCATCTATCATTTGATTTTCTGATGATCACAATGGTGATGGACACAAATGAAGACTATTATCACTGAGTATATCTTGATGGTACATTTTGAAGTTCGGCTTGTCTCAACATGATATAAAAATAATTTGGATTACTCAGAGGAAGGAACTGGTGTGTGATTTAATTCATGATGTATATTTCACTTAAAATTAACACAGCATGAACCGTGTTCAGGGTAAAGTATTTTGATGCACTCACACGTAACAAAGCACAGTTTTATGGAACATCCTGGTAGAAAAAAAGTGTTTCAAAAGATCAAAATTAGCAATCACTTTAACAAGCTTTGCTTCCTGTAGCCCCACATACATGATCAACAGGGGAAAGGACTCATGTGCACTTGTGTCTGGTTTCGAGTTTATCACACTGTGCGGAGTGATACTTCAGGGGTCTCCTTTGCTATAATGTTTCCAGGTAATTCTTCTTGCTACACTTATTCATAGAGGCAAGGAATTCGTAGGCTATTCTTGTCTTGTCAATGTAGTGGGGGAATTAAAAAAACCACCAGGGCTTATAATCTGGAAAGAATAACTGTCCCCACAGAAAAGGAAACTCTGGGGGCCCACTTTTCCCCAGGAGGCTGAGATATACTCGAGCCTGTAGGCTCTTCATCCATTCATCATGCAGAGGTCAGATCTGCACAACCCCTGTTCCCCCTGATAAAAAGCAGAAAGAGGAATTAAAAGCTCTATGTCCCTGAACTTCGGTAAATAAAAATTGAACCCCTCATCAAATTATTTTTACATTTGAAGTGAAGATCCAGGTGGAAATATTGAGTTAATGAGGCCAGAAACTAGATTTCAGTGTGAAATAGGCATTGGAATAGCCTTGCTATATTAGTGGCACATTGAGGAAAGAAATTGAAAATAGTTTATTGTAGAGAAAAAAATCCCCTGCATATTAGCCAATGTATTCATTAATTTACTCAATAGAAGTTGATGTGTCTTACTCCAAGATATGAAAACCAATGTTCATCCAAAAACCTTTACCCTGATGCTTACAGCCATTTTCTTGCTAACTGTCCCAAACTGGAAAGACATCCAAATGTCCTCTATTGGGGGATGGACAGATACGTTGTAGTACATCTGTACAATGGGATATTGCCCAGTGATAAGAATGAATAAAGTACTCATAACATTCTACAGCAGGGATGCATCGCAAATGTATTATGCTAATTGAAAAAGCCAGACTCAAAGGTCACATACTATTTTATTTCATTTATATAACATCTTGGCAAAGGCAAACTATAGGGACAGAGAAAAGATTAATATAATTGTCAGGGGTAAAGGGCGGGGAAGACTTAACTGAAAAAGGTTATCATGAATCTGTGTGCATGTGTATGGGCATGGGGTGATGGAACTACTCTGTATTTTGATTCGAGTGGAATTATACTATTCTGCGGGTATCAAAATTCACAGATCTGTATACCAAAACGGTGAATTTTATTGCATACATATTAAAAATAAATTTGAAAAAAAAGGTGGCAATGAAATATTCTATGTTCAAAAGCAATTTTACTTGGTATTTTTTATTTCTTGGGCTCTTTGAGATGTTCAGAGATTAAAATGCAAACAAAACATATGCAAAATACAATAATCTTTCTTCCTTGACCTTAAATGTCACAATCTAATGAGCAAGACATACTTATAGGGAAAAATATAAAAAGCTTTAGTAGATGTAACAGAGATATGCACAAGGAAGACCAATTATTACTGGATAGATTTTCCCTTTCTGATCACTTTTGCCTGAGATACATTCTAATATTAATAGTTATAGCCTTTGATAGTAAAACAAACACAGCTCCCCCAGAGAGATGAGAGCTTCCCCGCTGGGGTTCCCAGGCTGCCCCAGTGGCTCCCCCGCCAGGTATAATGTGAGGCTAAGGGACTGCATAGCCCCTTCTGCTCTACAGAATCATCTAAACTATAGTTACCCAGCAGAATGTCCTCTGTCCTTGCCCTCTGCCTATCTTTCCATAGGTTACTGATTCCACAAGGGAAAGGATGTTCTCCTCCTTAGCTATCCTGGATTTGGGGCTATTAGTGGAATATCAGGGGAAGTAAACAGTTCCTGGGGACTAGAGAAGGGACGACACTATTTCTTTATCTATGATGGATATATAAAGTTGATAGTTTAAAGAAAAAGCTAAACTGCACTTCTTGTGAGCTTCTGCTCACCCCGCATTGCCCCACCCCCTGGGAGCTAACTGAGCAGCTCCCTCCCTGCCTCAGCTCACCAACTACAGTAATGAGCTCCAGAGGGACATGCTACGCCTTTGAAGTAACACGTTTTTCTGAATATGCTTTGAAATTTCTCTTCCTACATTGTTTGTTTCTGGTTTGCTCTGTCTCCTTGTAGGGGGGGGGGGGTCTGACAGCTGTTGGGGGGAGGGGAGGTCTAGCGTGACAGCTCAGGGATGTGTAAATTGAACAACAACAAAAACACAAACAAAACAAAATAAGAAAAAAAGAAGAGAGGATGGGGTGGGGGGAATGAAGAAAAAGCCCTTCCAACCCACTGCCAGCTCAGGAATGCAAGCCCCTGGGCTGGAGTTGCTGAAGCATCTTGCAGCTGCAGGCAGAGGATGACAGCCAAGGACATATGCAGCTGGGAGGCCTGAAAGCTGTCACAGAGAAAGTGGCCTGCTGGAGACAGGTTCTGGGGAAACAGAGAGACAAGCCCAGGGAGGGGCATAGAGGCAGAGAGGAAGAGGGTCCGTGCTCTCCTCGGGATTCTGAATGCACAAAAATTCTGCATCTGAAATAGTTTAGGACACCTGAATGCCAAAAAGGAAGACTACACAGGACATCCATTGTAATCTTTATACTTTCTACATGGAAAAACCTAGAAAACATTTTGGCAACTCAGGAGATGGAAAGGAGATTAGATTGAGCATTTAGGAGACATGAAGATGGTTATAAAATGCAGGAAGAAACCTGTTTGAGAACCTTGATTTTGCTATCCCATGGCACTCAGGATGAAAGAATTAAATTTCAGACCAGAAAATTAATCAGCTCCTATTTCCAATTGACTAGATTGCAACTTGACAGAGCAGGAGTGGGAATATAAAGAAAGCAGATTGCACTGGCCCTTACAACATGAAGGGGTTAATCCCTACCCAGAAATCAAATGTGCAATGAAAAACCAAACTGACAAAGTCAACTCAATGTTACTGGGCCCTATTTTCATGAAAATACTTGTCTGGAAAGACTGTTAGTTTCGGAAATATGGGCTATAGGTCAAGGCTCCCCCCCAGGGAATTTTGTGATGCTCTAGCACAGCAGTTCTCAACCTGTGGGTCATGACCCCTTTGTAACAATGAAAATACATCCTACATATCATATATTTACATTGCAATTCATAATAGTAGAACAATTACAGTTATGAAGTAGCAACAAAAATAATTTTATGGTTGGGGGTCACCACAACATGAGGAACTGTATTGAAGGGTTGTGACATTAGGGGGCATTAGAACCACTGCAAGCAGAATAGTAGAAGGCAGACATTACAACTTTCCCAGATGAAAGACAGGAGGAGGTTTCAGCACATTCCCACTTCTTTTTTTCTGGTTCCTTCTGAGCATGTGCTGTGATTTTGTAATCATACTTCAAACTCCTATCTGAACATAAGCTCGTCATTGCCTTTACTCTAACCCTTGCTCCTGACACTCATTAAAATTGTATAATCATCCTAGACTCCTCTGCCTTCTCTTTCTTGTGCTCCTGGTCCAGTGAGTCTCCACCTCTGTTTATTTTTCTTTTGTGAGATATTTGATCCTAGTTCTTACTTTAGTTGGTGGTTGGCACTTCAATTCTCTGTCACCATCCCTCTAAACTCTGTCAGAACCCCTTCAGGGGTGTCCAACATGAGGCTCATCAGCTTGCCTGTGTGTTGGCATGTTTAATGTGTGACCCATGACAACTCTTCTTCTTCTAACGTGTGGCAGAAAAGATAAAAGTTTGGACACACACACATCTGGTGCTCTCCTACCCTCTTCCCCCTCAGGTTAGCTGGGAAAGCATTCTCAATTGTGCTTTTTGGCCTCCTCCTTCTTCTCCTTTGAATGTACATGTCTATGGACTCTTTTTTTTGAGATGGAGTCTCAAGCTGTCACCCTGGGTAGAGTGCCGTGGCATCATCGCTCATATCAACTTCCAACCCGGGCTCCATCGATTCTCTTGCCTCAGTTTTTCTATATTTTAGTAGAGACAGGCTCTTGCTTTTGCTTAGGCTGGTCTTGAACTCATGAGCTCAAGTGATCCACCCGTCTTGGCCTACCAGAGTGCTAGGATTAGAGGCCTGAGCTACTGCACTTGGCCCCTATGGACTTATTGAGACAGAGTCTTTATAAGCATAGTTAGAGTGCAGTGGTGCTATCATAGCTTACTGCAGTCTCAAACTCCTTAGCTTAACACTTGTTCCTGCCTCAGTCCTCTGAACAGCTAGACTACAGGTATGAGCCACCAAGCCCAGCTTATTTTTCTATTTTTTGTGGAGACAGGGACCTCATTTTTGCTTAGGCTGGTCTCAAACACCTGACCTAAAGCAGTCCTCCTGCCCCAGACACCCAGTGTACTAGGATTATAGATAGAAGTGAGCCACCACACCTCGTCCCACGTCTAATCAGTGTATTGTTAGGCTGGGATCATATTATAGATTACAGATGAGAGTCTCCACAGCCTCTTTAGGGTAAAGAGAAGAAAAAAAAAAAAAAACAGATTCTTTCTCAGACAACATGGATTATTTACAAAAGTCAAATTTGCAACAATTATAGAGAGGAGAGTTTCAATCAATTCCAATGAATCAACATGAGATGACATTCCTTACACATATTGTAATAAAATGATTAAAACATTAATAAAAAGGTGCCAAGTATATTGCTTATACCTTAAACCTAAAATACTTGCTGTTAAATTACCCTTGGGGCTGAAGTCAAAATCATAAGAGACATGAGGAGATGCTTAGAATTGAATGACAAGGGTATCACTTCATATGAAAGGTTACAGGGAATAACTAGAGTAGAATTCAAATAAAAATGTATAGATTTCAATACATTTATCAGAAAAAAAAAACATTGAAATAAAATGAGCCATGAATTCTGCCTGATTACTTGAGAAAAGAGTAGCAGACAAAATTGAAAAAAGAAGATACTTATTTTAAAAAGCAAACAAATTGGGGGGGAGGCAAGATGGCGGACTGGAGCCAGCTTTCCACAGAGGCTCCCAAACAGAAGGAGAGTTAAAGGACAGAAGTGTAGCAACTAAGCTGATGGTTTGGAGCTGAGCCAAGAGAGAAGGTTGAACCCTGCTGAGGTGAGCTGCAACCCCAAGGAAATAAACAATAGGTGCAAAATCCATCACTAAGAGTATGAGAGACCCCCTCCCCCATGAGAACGGCTCATAGTATACTCTAAACAAACAAGCCAGCAGAGTTCAGATCCCCTCCTATTTGATCCCACAGGAGAGACGCTCTAAAAATCGGAACTCCTTCCCTAGAGAGGAATGATGTGCCATGGCACTCTCCCGCCAGGCATAAAACTGTATAAAACTGTATATATTCTCTACAGGCAATTATGAACTCCCAGCACTCCCCTCCACTCTCAACCTGGGGTCTGGAGGTTTGTCCTCCATAGAGTCCAGATTTGGGGGCATTTTCTCAAGAAGTATGGACAGAGTGTGGGCTGTTGCTGGTCTCTGCTGATTCTGTAGCAAAGGACTAAGGAGAGAACTGTGAACTGAAGGAACCCTGCCTGCCCCAACACAGACAACAGCCAATACAGACACGCCAGCTCACAGCAGTGGCACAGACTAGTGCTGAGTTGCAGTTTCTGTGAACTCAAACAGCATCTGATCTGCATGGGAAGTATAGCTGGAACAGAAACAAATTCTGTGAAATTATTCTGTTCTGTCAGCAATGTCAATCAGGAGCAGGGCTGGAACTGAGTGAACCGCCCCAACCTCCATTAAATACCTATAGTTGTCAGGCCTCAGCTCACCCTGCCAGATAGTGGCAGAAAGCAGTGACCTGGCCGAGGAGACACAGATCTCCCTGTGACTCAGGCAGGTGCAAACCCCTGGAGCATCTGCTCATTGGAGGGAGCTGGGTCACAGCCCTGCGGGTTTACCAGTGACTGGATGTGATAGAGGTGCATGGTGGGGAAGGGAGCCATCAACCTTCCCAGACTAATTAATTTGCTGGTGGGTCCTTCTGACCTCATGGAACACCGGAGTGAATCAAACTTGAGCGGACAACAGACCCCTGCTATCTAGTTGCTGGAGAGCTTTTGAACTCTCGCACCTGAGACCGGTGCTGACTGGGACAATTGATTTGGAGCTCTTGAACTGGGCCAATCACCCAAGGACTATCCAAAGTGATACCTTGGGTGTGTGGTTGTGGGAAGGTTTGATTTTCCTTTTCCAGTCGTTGACGATGGGGGGTCGGTGACTTAATTGTTGGTATTTCTCCACAGCTGAGACTTCAACCCAGAGTAACTGATTCACTAGGGTAGGAAAGAGACCAGCTAAAAACAAAACAGAGATACTTAACCTCACGACATAAAGCAGGTCCCCAGTTTCTTAGACTGTAGCACTATATGGGTTCTTCGCAAAGCTCTAGGGGAAAAGGTACAGGCAGCAATCCCAGCTCTTGTGTAAAGGGCTGGCTAATCACTACTACAGGAGCCCCCAAACCAATTTCCCCTTATCTGCTCATATAGCCAACCTAGTGTAAAATAATCATGGGGCAGAATCAGCGGAAAAACTCTAGTAACATGAATAATCAGAGTAGATCAACTTCCCCAAGGAACGACATGGCAGACACAATTGAAGATCCCATTTATAAATAGATGGCTGAGATGTCAGAAATCAAATTCAGAATTTGGATTGCAAATAAGATTAATAGAATGGAGGTAAAGTTGAAATTATAAATTCAAGGAGCATTTACAAGTTGACTCAAGTATTCAATAAATTCAAAGTTAAAATCAAAGATTTTGACACATTGAGATAAAAATTTGCAGCTCACAAAGATCTGAGAAATACAGTAGAATCCCTCAGAAACAGAATGGAGCAGGCAGAAGAAAGGATTTCTGACATTGAAGACAAAGCTTTTGAGTGCTCCCAAACACTCAAAGAGAAAGAGAAGTGGAGAGCAAAAATGGATCATTCTTTTTTTGCTGGAGAATGGAGGCACCCTGCTCCCTCTAAGCAAGTCCTGGAGCAAGAACATTTACAGGGAAAGAAAAATTTGAAACAAAAGATAATTCCCTTCTTACACAAATTGTTCAAGAAAATAGGAAAAAATATATACCTCTGATTCTAAAGATTCTAAACTAGAAAAGTACAGTACAAAATATTATCAATTTTACTTATGACCATAGATGAGAAAATCCTAAGTAATAATTATCTAACCAAATACTAAAGAACTCTAAGAAAATAGCTTTACCAAGCAACGTTTATCATGAAAGCCAAAGGATTGTTTAATAGCAGAAAATCTATCAACATAAGGCACCCCATTTGTGGCCTAAAAGTAAAAAAAAAAAAAAAAAAAAGTGATAGATTTATCTCAATAAATGTAGAAAAAAAGACTTTCAATATTCAATATATATTTATGAGTAAACAAAACCAAACACACCAGTGAGCCAAACATTTCTTAAATATTTAAAGTCATGAGACACTTTATAAAGATTATATACCACATTTATAGCAAATATGCTATTTAGGAAAAATATTTGCATTCTTTTAAAGATCTGGAAAAAAGATGAAGGTACCCAATATTCATTCCCTAGAAATGAAAGATTACAAAGATTGAAAAAAAAACAAACAAACAACACAACTGACACAAAGATATAACTGTTTGCAAATACCAAAATTATTTACTTAGGGAAATCAACAGATTTTATATAAGCCATTAGAACTCAGAATAAACTTAAGGAATAATGATGAGCAAAATTAACTTGAACAATCTAAAAGCAAGCATCTCCATTGGCAATATCTAACTTGATGGTATAACAGAAATTAAAGCCATTTCAAAATAACTATAAAAGATACAAAGTATAAATTATCTTGATTGAAAGTGCATAAGTTTTCACAAGGAGAACGTTAAGTCATAAACAGATTTATTATGAATAGTGGTTGATACCTTCATTGTTCAAGGATTAGGTACTTTAACATTGTAAAGGTATATATTATTGATAGACTAATTCAGAAATTAAATGTAATTCCAAATAAAAATACCAGCAGGATCAGCAAAATTGTTTTTAAAAAACTCAACAAATTTATTAAAAACGTATGGAAAATAATTAAATCATAGATCACTAGGTCCATTTCAAGAAGTAATCAAATAAAACCTGACAATAATTAAGATACATTATAAAGTTATTGTAATAAAAACAATATGAAACTGCCAGAGAAATAAACAAATAGACCAATGTAGTAGAATAATAAGTTCTCAGTGTATTTAGCAACTCTAGACATGATAAAATAGTAATCCAAATCTATAAGGAAATAATTATGTCAGAGGTATCTTTGGGGAATAGGTTCATTATACTTAGAACAATGAAGTTGAAACCCCTACCGTATAATGTATATAAAGGTGAATTCCCAAACAGATTTAAAACCTACATGTGGAAACTAAAGCAACAATGCTGATAGAAGAAACTAAGGAGACACATTTGTTACCTTGATGGTGTGTATGTGATTTTTAAACAAGATTCAGAAAGCACAAACTGTAAAGTAAATAATAGTATAGTTATTGGCTTTAATTGACCAAAATGGAAATAATATAGCAGAACCTCTCTAAGCTGACTACCTAAGAGACTGTTACAAACTGGTCAACATACAGAGGTGGTCAACATAAGAAAGTAGGCCTACTGTACTAATATGTACATGTGGTGCGTGTCCAGTCTATGAAAATTAGATCAACTTAAGAAGGTGGTCAGTGTACCACTATGGAGATGCAGATGTCACAGCACGCTACCCAGGGTGACAAAGTGAGATTCTCTCTCACAAAAAAAAAAAAAAAAGAAGAAGAAAGAAAAAGTTTAATTTACATATAAATTCTTGTTACAGAGAGTTATGGTAAGATGATTAATAACATACTTTCAAACATAAAAAACTTTCATATTTCATTAGAATAAAATTATGTGAAGAAAGTACAGTGAGAATAAAAGCTCTGGAGAAAGGGTTAATATAAACATCACAGTTGAAAATGGCTTTATTTAGTTATTTTTACCCTTTTTAGAGTAAAAGTGAATATCCAAACCCTATAGTGTGTTCAGGTTGTCTATAAATACCACTTACATTGTGACTAACTAAACAAAACAAACAGAAAACTGGTCTCGAGAAAAAATGGCTGATTCCAGGTCTGGAGCAGGACTTTCCTAAGTGAGCTCATCATGGCTGAGAGAAAGATGATGTTAAAATCTACCAGGGTCATATCAAAAGAAGCCAAAACTACCATAAAGAAACGTCTATGCCCCAATATGGAAACATACAAGCATCAAAAAGTGCCTACAATAGATTTAAATGTATATTAAAGTCCAGAAGTTCACAATGACAAAAAAAAGAAAAAAAAAAAAAACCCACTAAAAAGAATCTTCATTTATAACTCTGGAAGGTTATGAATGAAGAATCTTCATTTGTAACTCTAGGGTAACAACTGATTATTCTCAAAACCGATTAAGGGAAAAGATGAGAGATATTGGTCTTCTTTTCTATTCAGCTGTTTTTTTCAAAGTAACCAAATAATAGTTGAAATATTTTTTCAAAGTAACCAAATAGTTTCAAAGTAACCACAAGTTCTTTATAAGAAACCAGAAACAATAAATGCAAGAAGAATGGTAGAATTAGAAAGTCATTCTTTTGTAACCTTCATGGAATACTGGATACAATCAGAGACAGCTGCTACAACTATTTGACTGATGATGAATTTTAAATAGATAGATCAGACAGACAGCACCTGAACCACCAATCAATCTTAACTCACTGATTGTGGGAAAACCCACCACTCTGTGCCTCATGACGTGATGCAGTGGAAAACACAAAGCCTCGCTCTTTAAGTATGCTTATAGAGAAAAAAAAAAAAAATCTTAATTCCATCAATCTAACTTCCAGTTTACAGGAAAAGTGGGGGAAAGGAAAATGTGTTAAACAAAACCATGAAGACATAATTGTGTCAACGTAATTGTAATGTATCTAGAATCTGGGAATGTTCATAAGATAAAATGTAAAATTACTTCCACAAATAAATGGCATAAAAATTGGAAATGTTGTAGATGAAAAGAGACTCAAAAGAAATCAGTGTAATGTGATATATGGTTTTTTTTTTTTTGCATACTCATTAAAATAAGCCAATAGAAAAAAATATATATTTAAATAAGCAGAAAAAATTGAACATATACTGAATATTAGAAAAATTAAGGCATTATTATAAATTGCATTGTTGTGACATAATGATATTGTGGTTTTTACTGTCAAATATACATTTGAAAATATTTGTGAATGACATAATATGATGTCTGAGATTTGCTTTGAAATGCTTCAACAAATTAAAAAAAAAAAAAAATACCAGAGGAATATATAAGCAGCAAGAATTGTAGAATGTTGACTTTGTTTTAGGTGATAGGTACATAGAGGTTCATTATACTATTTTTACTACATTTTACTATTTATACTATTTTATACTATAAAGGGAATTAAAAGACTCTTATATTCAGATTCCTCTGAATACATTTAAAGAGTAATCCAATATTTTTATTTTATTTTATTTTATTTTAATTTTTGAGACAGAGTCTCACTTTGTCACCCTCAGTAGAGAGCTGTGGCATCACAGCTCATAGCAACCTCAAACTCTTGGGCTTAAGTGATTCTCTTGCCTCAGCCTCCTTAAGTAGGTAGGAATATAGGCATCTGCCACAATGCCCAACTATTTCTAGAGAGGAGGTCTCCCTCTCCCTTAGGCTGGTCTTGAACTCGTGAGCTTAGGCAATCTACTCACCTCAGCCTCCCAGAGTGCTGGGATTACAGATTACGGGTATAAGCCGCCACACTCAGCCCTAATATTTTTAATTTAAAAAGTTATAAATGTTGGAAATTATAATGTAATAACATTACTAATGTATAATGAAGTAGGTTTTGATGTGTGCAGAATTAAAGTGAAGGAATAATATAATTTAAAAATATATTTTTAGAGGTACATGACCAAGAAACTTTGAAGACTTTTCCAGAAAAACTTCTTTGATACATGACCCTTTTCCCCTAATGAGTCAGGATCTTAGATAGAAATTAAAAAAAAAAAAAAAATACATTCAGCCTCTCTTATATTTTAGGGCTGTCCTGTGATCCAGTATTGACTTGTGGAATAAAAAGCTAATCTTGGGGCATTCTGGGAAATATCTTCTTCTATAATAAAACAAGTTAAGGTGTTCTTTTGATGCCCTCCCTGACTCCAATACCCTTGCCTTTTTATAACTTTTGTGTAGTATTATATAAGAACAAGATGTTAGAAAGTGCTGCAGCCATCCTATGAAAAGAAGAAAGACATTGATTGTCTGAGATGTCAGAAAAAGTTTGAGGCTGAGCTCTGCGGAAGCAGGATTAATATAGCGTATGAACAACAGAGAAAGGAAATTGGAAGAAGCAAGATTGGGCTAAGAAGCCAGACTAATTCAGGTCCCACAAAGCCTCAGATCAAATGCAATGAGCTCTTGAGAAAAAATTTCCAATCAGAGTGTCCTATGTGGGCCCTACCTTTAAACACCAGGGCCAGCCTTGCTCACCATAGGCAAACTTCACTGAAAAGAATATGCCCAGGAAAAGCAGCTCCCTGCTACTGAGGCTGACCTTGAAGGAGCTCACAGCTGAAGGCTGTCAGCTGAATGCCTGCCCCACAAACTGTTGGCAAGTACTTCTTAGAGGCAGATCTCAGTAGCTCCACTACATATACCATAAAACTGGAGGTCTTGATGCATTGTTGAGTATCTGAACAAATTCTGGGACTACTATTTTTGATGTTAGTCAGACAAGAAAGGTGGGTTGAGGGAGGGAATGGTTTGAGGTAGAGGCTGACAGACTAAACATGCCTGTAGCTCACCCTGCAGATGGATGTGGTAGAAAATGGTAAACAAGCCTCAAATCCCAGAGCCCTCTCCATCTTGCTAAGTGGTTAAAATGATATCCTAAAGTGTTAAGGTCAGTGTGGATTTATGGAAGTGTTTTAAGTAGGAATGTCAGATCAGATTTTTACTTTATTGTTTGTTTATTTGTTTGTTTTTAAGGGCCAGGGTCTTACTCCCTTGCTCAGGCTGGAGTGCAGTGGCATGATCACAGCTCACTGTAACCTTGAACTCCAAAGCTCAAGCAAAGCCATTTTCTATCATTGATCTCTCTGGTAGCTAGGATTACAGGCATGCACCACCACACCTGGAAAGTTTTCATATATTTTTTAGAGACAGTACTTTATTGTGTTACCCATGCTTTCTTGATCTCCTGGTCTTAAGTGATCCTCTCACCTTAGCCTCCCAAATTACTGGGGTTATATGGATGAGCCATGGGGCCCACCCTAGATTTTCAGTTATGACAATCACTTTGCTTATTCTGGATTTGAATGATCTGAGACTTGGGACAGGTAGAATAAGCAAGAGATTTGGTAGAATATATTGAATAGTGACATTAAGGATAGAAATTGATAAATGTAGCTTCTACAGAATGGTGATTTTATGTAACACCTAACTAGTAACTAAGAGTGCAGACATAATGGAGGGACATTTTTCAAAAGAAAAATCAGAGTAACTTCTGTTTGTAGGATGTTATTTTTCCTAAACTCTCAAAAAATTGTATGTGAAAAACGATGCATCCATGCTCGTGGAAAATTTCTAGTAAGGGCCTGCTATGTGCGTTGAGCCAAGCCTGAGTTTAAAACTAGTTTGGTTGTTTGCAAGGTGCTTACTCTGAAAAAAGTTGCTTATTTCTCCTATTCTTAATATGTACCTCATAGGTTTGTTGGTGTATTGAGAAACAGTGATATAAAGTACCTGATATGTAATAAATCCTAAAGAAATGGGAGAAACTCTTCTTACTGTGTCATCTAGGACAGATAAAAGTAAAACTTTTGAACATATAAACAAAGCCTGGAAAATGAGTTTAAATTAGCATGATGTGATTAAGAATGGATTAATGTAAACCCCTGCATTAAAGTTTGGGATATATGAGCTTCTCCCTCTCCAATTTGAGGGAGAAGCTTATCAACAATTAAAAGCGTAGTTAAAAACAAAAGAAACAAAGAAAAGATTTAGGACTAACAATGAATACACAAATGTCCCTCTACTTATAAAGAAAGGGGGACTTTAAAATTCATACATCTGAATAGAGTACATGTGAACCTTCTAGATATGTTCTAGGAGATGATTTGTGTTTACAAGTGCCATACAAATTTAATAATACCATTCAATTATATCCAATTAGATTCTATTTATCTCTTTATTTTCACACCAGACTCTTTTGTTTGTTTTCATGACAAATACATATTCTAGAAAACTTGTTGGCTAAGGACAATTTAAATTTAAAGTGAAGCTATTTATTTGCAAACTTCAGACTGTTTACAAAATTACATAGGAAAGTGATATACTGTAGGAAAAAAAAAAAAAGTCCCTGATATAATTAGTGAAGCATGTCTTGGCACTATTTTCCAGGGAGAATAAACCATACATTCTTTTTACTGCCTCCTTGACATTGACCTAGAGCAAGGGCTCCAGATATGTGCAGCCTGGATTCATATATTCTTTGTATAGTTGTACATTTGGTTAATGTTTTAGACCACTGTACAGAAAAGGGGCTAATAATATTTATAGACAACACAAAGTAAGGAGGGAAAAACCAAAATATAGGATTCAAAAAAGATTTTGAAAGCCTGGAAAATGGGTTTAAATTAGCATGATGTGATTACAAATGGATTAATGTAAACCCCTGCATTAAAGTTTGGGATATATATGAAATGGGGAAAATTTTACTCAATATATTTTCTTAGGAAAAAAAACTTTGTTGACTTTGTTGACTATATGACAAAAGGAAACAAGTGCTGCATTACTACTAAAAATTCCCTATTACCCTTTTAGAATACTTTGATAGAGTAATTAATTAAGTCCACCAAATGTATTGCATATTATGTGCCAGGAATTGTGACAATCTAGGAGACATTCAAAGTCTGTGTAGAAGATCATAAGGCTTGCTAGGTCAAGAAATAAAATAGTTCCATTGACGCTTTCATATTACTATGGGAGATCTACTATGGATAAGATTGCTGTTGGTTTTAGAATGGCAACAGATAATAGAACATAGCCTGTAGTTTATTACAGATCATAGGACCCAGAAATGATTTTCTTTAACTTTTAGGCTTATTACAAAGTGATAAGCTCAGGAAAATTCAGTATTCAATAGATGAATTAATTATATACTCACATATTCATACAAACTTTAGACCTATATTCCTGCTCGGAAAATTCATAGTTAAATACTCAGAAAGTTTAACTCTGGAAGCAGTAAGATTATATGACTGCTTCATCTTAGTGTGAATGTGGATGGAACACACACACACACACACACACACACACACCCCTGAAGGGAAAAAAAAAAAAAAAACATATTCTATTTCCAGGTTTCAGGAGACCTCAGTTCCTCAGCAATGCTTCCCTCTCAGATTTCCCCATGTCTTTTTTTTTCTTTTTTTCTTATCAGTTTTTATTTAGCAAACTTGAACTTCTGAAGTGAGTTAGATTTTGAAAAGAGGGATTTTAATTAATTAATTTAGTAATTTACCCAATTTATAAGACAAATAGGAAGTGAGATAGTTTTCCCAATCTTGCAATGTAATTTTTTTTCTTTTTCACAAGGTGACAACCCTGTAAAGTCAGCTGAGTTCTGGCAGCTCTGTTTTCATCTTGGTTAGATCCACTCCACCCATCCCATTGTCTTCGACCTTGCTTTCCAGCTTCACCTACATGTGCAAATCCAGTATGCAGCACTCTGGCCACTCTCTCTGTCCTTTCACTTTATACCACCGTGGATTTACTGATAGCCCAATACTGTTGTCACACTTATTTACAAAATGGCACACCTATTTTCATTTACTTGTGCATTATTTTTAAACACTTGTAAGTAATAATGGCCAACATGTATATAGTGTATATTGTGTACCCGACACAATTCTAAGTTCCTTACGTAGAATAAGTCATGCAATCCCCTGTCTTAGTCTGTTCAGGCTGCTATGATAAAATAGTTTAGACTGGGTAACGTACATGTACACAGCAGTAACATATTGCTCACAGTTCTGGAGCCTAGAAACGTGAAGATCAAGGTCCAGAGAGATGTTTGGTGAGGTCTGCTTCCTGTTTCATAGATGGTGGCTTGTCTGTGTCCCCACAGAGTGGAAGAGATCAACAAACTCCCTCTGGCCTCTTTCCTGAGGGCACTAATCCCATTCACACAGGCTTTGCTCTTTCTTGAAAGTGCTTCTTAATATATGGCCTTAGAGATTAGGTTTCAACATATGAATTTGGGGGACACACATCTGTTAGATCATAGCATCCTCCAAATATTTGCTATTATTAATTCCAAATGCTATTAAAATAGTCTGTTATATTTTGACCCAGAGGTCCTTCCATAACAGAATAGTACTGACAAATTTAAAGCATTGCTTTTTATAGAGAGCACTGAGTAGACTTCCTGGGGAAAGATGTCATATAATCTGATGGATGAGAACATTTTTTAATAAGGAGAGATTAAATAACATGGCAAAGAATGGGACCGTGAAATGCATACCCCATTTACATACCCCGTGAAATGTACCCCAGGTACAGGTAAGTAGGCATAATGTACAGAAGTGAGGAAATGCAAGGTGCATTAGAAAAATATCCAGAAAGAAGGCAGAAAATTAATCACAAAGGGCTGGAATGCCATGTTGAGGACTTGGGGCTTTATTCTATTAATATAAAGAAATATGTGCCCTTTTCAGGAGCAGAATGATTTTACTCCCAATATGTAAAATAAAGAAAAAAAGCATTAACTTACCACCACCTCACACAGAGTAAGTTAGATCCATCTTTCCTAGAATTACTGTATCCTGGCAAAAGTTTCCAGTGAACACTAGAGAGGCAATAGCTGGGGTTTTCATCTTTTGACTTTTAGGCTACTTCATGTTTAAATGACTCCTGAGCTATTGGCAGTACAACAGCTTAACCTAGCTGAACCCATACACATCTTATGCACCTATCAATATACTGATTACCCCAAACCACAGATAGTGTCTTTGTTAGTTATCTGAACTTATGCATGTGAGGTTTGACTACAACAAAAGACTGATATTTTCACAACCATGCTAGATCTTACACCTCCACACAAGAATTTAATTTATGATGGTGTTGTCAAAAACAGCATGGACAAGCTTTCACACCCAGGTTCTAGCACAAATGAGAAAATCAGCTTTCTCATTTTACAAGTGTACTTTGTAACTGAGGCCAGATGAAATTTAAGTTGAAATTACCCATTCTATCCACCCTTCTAGTACCACAATGGCTTTTGACTATTTGGAAAAATAAAATTCATACCCAAAGGATAGAGATTTGCTACCATTTTTCAGCACTTAACATGTTCTGGGAACTGCAGTAAGTAATATAGATTCATGACGTATTATGTGTCTTAAGCCATGAGGAAACCTTGATATAATTGGGTTAGGCACAGATAAAATGGTTAGACACAATAAAGTGGGATGAATACAGACATAACTGAGATAAAGGCAGTCTGCAATATAGTCTATGTACAGTCTGTATATAAAATTAATACTTATGGATTTATAATCTGACTCAACAATTGATGCCTGATCTTGAGCTACTTATTTGTACCCTCCTCAGATTCTGTTTTTTTGTTGTTTGTTTGTTTATTTGTTTGTTTTGTTGTTGTTGTTAATTGTGGTAAGATACAATGTCTACACGTTAGGTTTAGCACAGGTCTTGGTGTTGGCAGCTGACTGGTTGGCCCACGGGAAAAGCATGTCTCTTGTTCACAAGGCACCCACCCCATCCTTCAGTCCAGGATTCTCCACAGGCCTTCTCAGGGCAGCATTCCAAGACAATGAAATAGAAGCTGCAAGGCTTTTTGATGCCCAGGCTCAGAATTCCTACAACAGTCATGGTCATGGTCATCCACCAAGTTCTCTTGGTCAAAGTTTCTCACATGTTCAGCTCAGATTCAAGATGGAGAGAAGTAGACCTACCTCTTGACAGGAAACGTAGCAGTCATATGGCTAAGGGACATGCATGTAAAATGAGAAGAATAGACATTTTCTTTTCCTTTTTTTTTATTTGCAATCTACAATTATGATGTTAGGGAGTTGGGACTTGAGGATAAAGAAGAGCTCAACTTCTCAGGGCTTAAAGAGAGGGGTAACAATATGATCAATTTTGCTTTTTGATTACTCTAAAGGGTGAAGAATAGATAGAGCCAAGATGAGTAGAGAGGATCCAGTAGGATGGTGGCCGGAAATAGGTAATGGCAGTGGGACAGATGGAGGGAGACAGGAGGAGAAGCCCTGCCAAGGTATCAAATCAGAAGAACTGGCAAGTATGACTGGCTTCTAGAATAACAAGGCTGATAAACTGAGTTAAGGAACTTATGAACAAACTAAATCAAGCCCAAGTACTACAAGCCATGGGTTTTTAAAAAAAAATACAAAAGAAACAAATTAAAGTTAGCCAAAAATGGAAACATTCAGCTGCTAGTGACACTTGTTATCGTGCAAGTGTCCAGTGATACAGTGGAATGCTGGAAAATCTATTAAGAATTACTTGATTTAATTCTTTTACAATGCCACTTCCAATAGGACTTTAATTTACATTCTATAAATTATGCAATGTTTTAAAGTAAGTGAAATATTTTAGTATTCTAAAGTACAACACTGTATTCTTGGCAGCTTAGAGTTTTGAACGTATAATTTTACATTCCCTGATTCGGTAATAAGCTTTCCAAAAGGTGAGACCTGTAGAAATGTTGAAATGAGTTATTCCATCTGCTTGTCAATTTTTTAAAAAGTAATTTTCACATTAAGTACTATTCACATACAAACCATAATGGGGATGTCTGACATGCCTGCAGTAAATGCCTAAAGTAAGTTAACATTTAATCAGGAATGTTTGTTTTAATCCTTATGGAGATATTAAAGGTAAACACTGAGATAGCAATTGAAATGGACTCTCTCTGTTTGTCAGAAGTATGTATTTTAAGGCTGGAAAAGGGGAAAAGGGTCACTTGTAAATACCTCATTAAAACACACTGAGACTCAGTAGGTGGTACTTTTCCAAAGGAGATCAAGACAAACCCTTTGGAATTTAGAGGCCTGATATGGGCCACTCTGACATGAACAATAGAATTTAATTACTTAAGTGGCAGCTGATCAGTTCCAGAAAACATTAGAAACATTGTTTTATAGCATTGAGGACATAGTGTTGGGACAAATTAGTATTGTCAAGATTCTTTACATAATTGGCATTTCGAAATGTCAGGTGCTGAATGGAAGGTGTGCCCCATCAGTTTAAAGAAGCTCACCAGGGACTCCCAGGCGGCCATCTGCATTGCAGTACACCTGTAGAGATCTCCAGAGGTGCCTGAATAGTTCCATTCCCAATATGTCTCAATTCAATCTTTCAGTCACTTAATATGTACTGTATGGTTTTCTTAAAAAAATGGTGTGAAGCTTGTAACAAATGAAATAATTCAATAATGCATATTTAAAAAACTTTGCCCTTCATCGCATAGATACATTCTTAGATAATTGAGTGTGGGGCTAAGGAGGATTACTTATTACACATAGAAATTATATTTAACATGAATGGGGACTGGAGAGAGGGATGTGGCATTTTTATGCAGCAAAATAATATGGAGGCTTATAGGAACTTTCAGGGGAAGAGACTTCCTGAATGAGGTGAGGAAAGTCTTTAAATCTATTTAAAAGAAATTATTAAAGTAATTATTAAAAATAAGAGCATTTTTTTTTACACCATAGTGTAGGTTAATCATGAAAGGGATATTTTGACAAAAGCTAATGAATAGAAGAGGAAAAGTAAAACGATATGTAGGTAATGGCTCCAGACAAAAACAATGTTTTTCAAGGCAACTTTGCAAGTGTGTACAGAATCTTGGGGGGATTGTGTTTTAGAGGGCCATGCCAGTATTAAGATTGGACAATATCTGTAAGGTTAACCAGGCTGAACTCCTTCATAATGAGTCAAAGGTCAAAAGGGTGGGCTTAAACTTTGCTTTCTCCTGCATGTCAAATGTTTTGAGGGGCCGGTGGACTATAAAGCCGCTGGGCAGATGCCTGATTTCCCCTTTGATGTAATGGTCTAGCAGTCTGAGGTGCTGTAGTCCCTGACTTTTTCTACATCTTTGCAAAGCATCTTATGTTGTGGGGAAGCCTCCTTTTCAAGGCTCCCCCTCCCTCCCTCCTTCTCCATTGGGATGTGGTCTGAACCCTATCATAAAGGAGAAGTCATAGCTGACGAGAAATTGCGAAGGCAACAGCAACGGAGCAGGAATCCCCGTGGCCGAGAAACAGGAAAGGACGTTTCTTTGCTTAATAAATTTTTATTGCAATCGTCTGCCAATTACCTTCTAAAGATTTTTGTACAGGTCCTGTCTTTCATCTTTTTCATGTCACAGATTACCCAAATTGTGAAAACTTATGTGTGACAGGTAAATGTGGATTTATATGCAAATTGCCTTTGCTAAACTTGCCTTTAAGTGAAAGAAAAAAAAAAAAAAAGATTTAGTAATTTATTGGTTTCCTCATTAATTCCTGCTTTTTACAAAATTCAAATATTCAGTATCAGTTGTAAATATGAAACCATTTGTTGAGCTTTCATTTGGCTACTTGAACCCTTCCCTGATCCTTCTAGAAATCTCTGTATTGACTGAAAAGAGCAAAGCCTCTTGTGGCTAGTTTTTCACATCTCCTTTCTGTTTACAATGGACATGGAAGCGATGAACTCCTGGTCCAAATTTATGTTTTACACATATCTCAGGAGGGGTCCCATTATATGATTCCAAGAGAGAAGCAGGGTTGGGCTAAGGAAGGAAGAAAATAAAGAAATGAGGAATGGGAGGGAGAGAGGCAAGGTCTAATAACAAAATTGATGATTTCAAAAACTCACGGTTAAACACTGTGTTATTTCCAGTTTTCCTTCCACTGGAAAACTTGAAGTGTTTGCTCTAGAGTGCAGAATACTGTAACCTAGACCAGCGTCGAGAGCAACTGCTAAGATCACGGTAGAAATTGTTAACCCAACAGAAGATTTTGTCTTTATTTAAGATTTTCAACATTGAAAGAAAAACACCACTAATCAGATAGGTGTTTCCAGAAAATTCTGGGCTAGGTTGTGATTTCTCCCCTTTGTTCCCTCTTTTTCTGTGGCCCCTTTCCAATCCGTGTCCTTTCAGGTTTCCTTAGTCCTGCAGGTAAGAATCAGGCAGGTTAGTTGATAATCTATTGATTTGACAAGGGGAGCAATCATTTCTTGCTAGAGACCGAAGGGGAGAAATCTGTAAGGGGGCTGCCATGTAAGCGACATTGAAATATCCAAAGCTCAGGAACAAGTAAATAATCATAAGGACTATTTAATGTCATGAAAATATGGCATTCCTATAAATATTTAAAGCAATGAGTTACTAGCTAAAAGGTAATGCAAGTAATTTGGACTTGAGAAACATAGCAGACAGTTGTCTGTCCTCATTTTATGAGATAGCTGTACCCAAGTGCAAAAAAATACCAAAAACTTACCTTTTGTTAGATTTGTCATAAAGCTAATGAAACCTAAGTTTTCAAGTGCTCCCCTTGCACAGACCACAGTGAATGGCGGGACTTGGGTGGTATTGAGTGAGGAGGGGAGGGGAAACAAGGTTGTTAAGCTTTCAATGAGTGCTTTGGGTGCAGATGCCTAGAGATCTCATAAATAAGAGACAGACTTCTCCAAGCCTAAAGTGATTGGGGGTTATTTAATTTCCCATTCAAAATAATGATTCCCTTTTATAAAGAATTTTGTATATTTAATTTTGTATTTTTAAAATCTCCCTCTAATTTTCTAAACTTCAGGACTCACGAAATCTGGGTCATTGCATGTGTTTTAAGAGTTAATTCTACTTTATGAGTTTAAACTGATTTAAGATGTTAGAAAGAAGAGCAGATCAGGGTAGTCTGAGGAATGAGACGTCTGCAGAATTTACCAGGCCTAGACAGACACAAGCAGGACTCTCTTGTTTTCAGGCATTTTGTTTTCTTTCTAGTGGATACATTTCCTAAAGTGTTACCACTAGTTTCACAATGTGCTGTCACCGTTCTGGAATTCGTGATATAAAGAACAATGTATAGCAAATTAAAATTTAGGTTATGTTTTAATGAATCAATGTAAGTTCTTGCTAAACTGACTCCCTAACTTCTTTTTTTGTTTCCTTTAAAAACCCATTTGCAACTGTGGCTAATTGGAGCATAGGAGATACTCACGGCAACTTGAATATGACTGTCAGCTACAGACCTCAACCTCGGTCCAAATATACTCTCTACTTACATTAATTTTGCTTATTTCTTCCTTTAGATTGAAGATGTTACTTTTGAAGATCGCTTGAAATGTTTTAAGGTTAGATGTTATGATTACATAATTATATTTATTAAGAAGTACATGGTTATAAAGGCATAAAAAAAATGGTTGGAGTTTATAATGCGATCCCATTTCCCTACCACCACCTGGTGGCAGTGTTCCTAAAATACTCAGTGTAAATAAACGTTTTTTCCCTGCTTCAAGTGCTAAAACAATGTTTACAGAAGAGAGTAGGGAGGGGAAGCCCTTGCACATACAAAACTGTATTAAATTTTGTTCTACTTATTTATTTTGTGATAGCCTTTTAATAAATCAGTCATCAATTTGATGGACTACATCCTGTTTCGTTTTCGTTTTGTTTCTTTTTTTCACTTTTGAGATAACACATCTAGCCTTTTGATTCAGTATCTGAAAGTTTTTAATAGCAATTAAAATAAATCCTAGGCAATGAGAAATACCACAGTTGGTGTTACTGCATCTCACAACGTGGGGGACGCTAGGTGTGGAGCAGGAGTGTCCTGTGCTTTCAGGGTTCTCTTCACATACTTCTCAGCGTTTTATGCTTTTAAAGAAAGCATTAAAAAATACCAAACCTCATCATCAATCACATTATTGCTGAGACTGTATGAATTTGTTATCCTTTGAAAGATCTGGAATTGTATTGACTATATTAAAATATGCGAATCATTCTCATTTTAATATGTTAGGCATTAAGAAAAATACTCATTGCCCATCTTCGTGACTGTGCTGGTGCTTTCCGTTTCCTGTTTTATAGCAAGGTGGAGATCCTTGTTGAGATTTTATGTACATTCACTAGATTTTCTTGAGCAAAAAAGAAACTCACAGACTCTCTGTGTACTAAACAGACCGTTGGCAATATCTACACAGCTGTTGGCGGTATGATACATATTTGGCTAAAAACAAACCCATCTGTATTTAATGCATTATTGCCAAAGTGTAGTAACATGCTGTTTCTAGTCTGAAAACATCGGTACCCTCATGTGAGACGATCAAATTGAAAATCTCTCAACATGGCTCTTGCACTTCTTGGCTATACAAGTGGAAAACCTAGACGTGTGCCAGCGGATGGTGGAGTCTGTTTCCAGCGGCTTCCATTTGGGAGGTCAGGAGGAGAGCAGTGAACAGACAGACTGGATAATCCTTTCCCTTGATACATCCTTAACTCTTATATCCTGCCTTTCAAAGTAATTCCTCAGTATCTATCACCTCATTGTAAATGTATTTTTCCTGATTAAAAAGTAATATATTTTAATATCAGAAAAAAATAGAAAGCACAAAGAAGAAAAATAGTAAAGAAGGCTTCCTTTATTCTACTACATGGTTTATTTACATGTGCAATTTTTCAGTTAAGGTTATTAATTTGTGATCCCAGTGCTGAATAGCACATGATCATTTCACTTCCTGAGCTCATCGTGCCTGATAACAAGTGAGAGGACAGACCAAGAGAAGACACCAAGAGATGTCAGGCCACTTGCTAAGCCTGATTACGTCTTAAGGGCTCAAGCGAGGATTTGAACACAGGTTTGACTTGATTAGAGCTGGGGCCTTTATCACCATATATCACCTCATATTGAAAAAAATAATAACATTCAAAAAAATATGTCCTCAGAGGTCAACAGGATACAGACAACTTTTTTTTTCATTATTTAGTGAACTATATTTTTTATTTATTAAATCATAACTGTGTACATTGTTGCATTTATGGTGCTCAGTGTACTGATTTGATACACGGTATGAAATGCTTACATCAAACTAATTAACACATCCATCACCTCACTTACTTATATGTTGTGGTAAAACAATTACACTCTTTTCTTAATAGTTTCAAAATATAGCATTGCATTATGCACATTAGGTAAGGTCCCCCCAAATATCCTCTATAGTCCAGAAAGGGGAGGGAAGAGGAGGCCAGACGTTTTTACAATAATTTAAGATTCAGTAGAGATTTTAAAAACCAGATGATACAATGACTAAAATGGTATGCAAAAGCCTAGTGTGGTCCTGAGTGAAATATTTACAAATATGTTAAACTGTATCTATATAAAATTAGATATGGGATTGCCTCGTGTCTATTACTTAAAGAAAAAATGTGTTAGCTAATGAATTTTTTAAGTTAATTAGTGTAATGGAATTTTTCTCTAAATACTAGCACTTATTTTATTTGACAAAACACTGAACAATTTGAGAAGATTCTTGTAGTTTTTTCATGATTTGAATAATGCATAGCTTTTCCTCATTATAGGCAAATGTTCAAATCAACCTCAAAGAAAGCTTCACCTGGAAAGCTCTAACTAAATGAGCATTTTTTCTCTGCCTACCAGGAACACCAGCTCCCGTAGTAAATAGTCAACAGCTGGAGTGGTAACAGGGAAATCTCAGTGCAGCTAATGAGAGCCCTATATTTCACAGCTCAGAGGTTGTAAAATTCTTGGTTTAGGAAGAAAGGTATTTACAAAAATTTCACTTGTTAGAGTATAAATCCAAGAAACTGTTGTGAACCCTCTGCACTAATAATAAAATTCATAGAACTGTAAAATGTAAATAAAGATAATTTAGAAAGTGATTGGTTTTGTAATATGCAATGTCACAATTCCATCCAAACAACCACAATGTGTCTGGAGTATGATTAAATCTAAGAAGGAATATTTTTAAAACATTATTTTCCCCTACTTCTCAAAGAAAGGATGGCAACATTATGGAAATGTTCAACTAAATGCTGCAACAGTGCATGATATGGAAAATATATTAGTCCCGATGCACCGCAACATCCTTGAATATATATTTTTAAACATGTTGACAAAATGCCGCTTCCCCAGGAAGCCATTCTAAAGAATTCAGATTAACTCTGAAAAAATGTTTGTTGAGCCTTTTGTTTAATTCAAATTTCTCTCCTGCCCCTAATGTCCATTTGTTTGACTTTTTGCTCAAAAATATTTAGAAGAAATATTGCAGGCACCTCTGACATATTACATATTATCTAAAATCCTAGGACAATGGGAGAGACTTGGTCATTGTATTTTTATGTTAGAGAAGAATTCAAGTTATTTGGGAGAAAAGACAGAAATGGAAAGAAAGAAGGATGTAAGACAGAAAGTGAACAGCAGTGTTTGAGTTGAGTGAGAAAGACGAGATGCCAAAACTTTAGAAAGGTAGACACAAAGGGATATGGAGCAAGAACAGAAGAGAGGTGTTAATGCTCCAAAGACAGGAAAAGAGCAAAGGGAGAATAAAGTTTGATTCTAGGAGCGACATCCCTCAAACTCCTTTACTCTTCAAAGTACTCATGGAAATTATGAATGATTGACCTTGCTTCAATGGTAAAATGGGAATTGTTGAGACTTAAACTATGGCAGATAACATGCATAGCAATATCTAGTACACTTTATCACTTTTTAGATTAGTAAATATTTGACTAGTGATCATTTAGGCTTCACTTACAGATTATACACTGGGCTTCAAAGAGATTCAAAGGAATTCCACTTAGACACTTGTTTGTTTTTGTCTGTTTTTAAAGTGTGTAATGTACCTAGCACATTCTAACCCATTGTAGGTTCTCACTAAACTGTTGCTACCCGCACTTCACTCCAGGGTTTGCCAAGAGCTCCATATCTTCTCACTATTCAGAAGTCACTTTGGAGGGCTAGCCTGGTGGTTCATATCTGCAATCTTAGCACTATGTGAGGCCCAGGTAGGAAGTTGCTTGAACTCAGGAGTTTAAGAACAGCCTGAGCAAGAGTGAAACCCCAGCTCTACTAAAATAGAAAAATTAGTTATTCAGGCATCAAGGTGAATGCCTGTAGTCCCAGTTACTCAGGAGCTTGAGTCAAGAGGATCACTTGAGCCCAGGAGTTTGGGGCTGCGACGAGCTATGAGGATGCTAGTACACTCTACCCAGGGTGACAGTGTGAGACTCTGTCTCAAAAAAAAAAGTCACTCTGGCATCATTGATAAGATATATTCTATTTCTATTACTATGAAAATCCATTCTTGGATACAACATAAAAGGTTTAATTTGCAAAAAACAAGGTGGCCCTCTTCACAAATTCTAAACGAGCAAAGAGCTTTACCAACTCCCTTTCCTAACTTTGGTCTCAGAGAAAGAATTGTTTATCTTCATTCTAAAACTAAAAGCCCCAATGACTCTCCTTCTGCTCTACTCCTTTCTTTGCTTCATTCTGTCAAACACGGTCTGGACACTGGAGACTCACTTTCTACATGGTGATGGTGAAGGGCACTTGGACTCCCTCTGAGCTTCTTCTCCCTTTCTTACACAATCGATGGCTTTACACAAAACACAATGTAACAAAGTTAGAAGCAAAACTGGATTTGACTCCGTTATTCAGTGACCACTGTCCCTGTCTCTTTCGTTTTAGAATCTCAGAAAAACAACTGATACTTAGTGATTCCCAGTATACATCACTCATCACTCTCGGGTCCTTGATTTCTGGATAACTGCCCCACCTCCTTTTATTACTCTGAAACTGCTTTTCCCAGGGTTGACAGCAATCATTTCATCAATCATCTCATCACACAAAATAGATTGGTGATGGTCACACAACTTAGTAAATACACTAAAAACTACGAATTATGCCGTATAAATGGGTGAATTTCATGGTCTGTGAATTATATCTCAAGAAGGTTGATATATATACACATATACACACGTATTTGTGTGGGGGGAAGGAGGAGAGGAGAGGAGAGCAGAGAAGAGGAGAGGGGAGGGGAGAGGAGGGGAAGAGAGGAGAGGGGAGGGGAGGAGAGGGGAGGGGAGGAGAGGGGAGATCAATATCAAATAGACCTGCAGACAATGAGTGTTCCCATCAATCTCCCCTTGACCTGGCTGCTGTTTTCAGCATGGTCTCCACCCTGGCACATTTAAGTCCCACTTGTTTCAGCTTCTGTTGAGTTGTGTTACTTCAGTTCTCCCCACACCTCTCTGATTATTTCTGCCCCATCCCTGTCACTGGCTCTTCTTGCTTCCAATCTACTCTGAACTTGAAGGCTTCAGCAAAGCTCTGGATATTTTTCCTGTCAGTGTAGTTTCTCAGCCATTTTCTGTTATCATTTCAATTATTACTTCTCTTTTCAAGAGATCTACGTGCATAGCCCCAGCCGGCATAGAGATAGTCTCTCCTAAAATTGTACCTTGACTCTCTGCTGGCAGTCCTTTTTGGCCCTTATTTATCAGGGAAATGCTCCTTATTTACTTGTCTTTATTTAAGTGTCTCAGAAGAAGTTGAGTATGAGACCAGGAATAGGGAATGTGACAAAAGACTGCTGAAATTTCAGCTTCAGGACAAAAAGGAGGCAGGTTTTTGAGAAAGTAAAAAGAGCATAGCCTGGGCATTAAATTGTACATGAGGATGTGGCAGTTATATTATTGAGCCTGTCAAGCTACCTGCTTTTCTCTGTCTTTCTCAGCCCAGCTCTCACTCTCTACTTCCTCACCTCTAATTTACTCCTTAGCACACTGAGCTCTGGCTTTCATTCCCACCACTTCCCTGAAACTACTTTGGCAAGGATCATTAACATGACCTCATTGCAAATCCCCTGGACAGTTTCATCCTTGTCTTACTGAAATAGCTTTCAACTCTCAAACTTCTTTTAGACATACAACTCTCCTTTGCTATGAAACAAACACATTGGACTCTTCTTCTACCTTTTATCCTACCTTACTTTTTTCACCCATTCCTCTTGTCCTCTTCACATTACACCTGGCAGTGAGCATTCTTTCTTTGACCTTTCCTTTAATCTGTATGCTTTCTAGTGGGGCGGCTAACTTTGACTTACATTTACAGGCTGAGAAATTCCTTTTCTACCTTGAGACCAACCCCCTCTTGTGTTCAAACCCCTGAATTCAACCACCAGCTAGACACAGCCATATGGCTGTTCAGTAGGAAACTGTGATTGTGTCAAATATATATTTGATCTTCATTTCCATTTCCTCACATGTAACTCCTAAAATCCAAGGAATCTCCAAGGCACTCTTTTTGTATTCTCATGTTGACAGATAACTTCTGAATAGGGCAGGTCACTGGAAAGACAAAAGCATGATAAAAAGGTCGGGACTTTCAGAGCACCTCCTAGTCCTCTGTGAGAGGAGAGGAGCTGAAGGTCAAGTTGATCACCAATGGCCAATCATTGAATCAACCATGCCTTCATAAGACTCCATAAAAACCATGAGGACAGGGTTCAGAGAACTTCCTGATATCAGAACACATGAAGGTCCCTGGAGAGTGGTGCATACCCAAGGAGGGCATAGGAGATCCATGACCTCCCCCATACCTTGCCCTATGCATCTCTTAATCTGTATTGTTTCTAATATCCTTTATAATAAATTAGTAGACATAAGTGTCTCCCAGAGTTCCGTGAGCTGCTCTATCAAATTAATCGGACCCCAAGAGAAATTCACCCCAAGAGGAAGCCAATTGGTCAGAAATTCTGGAAGCCTGGACTTGTATCTAGTGTCTGACAGTGGGTAGTGGACAATATCTCCAGGCTGAGAGTATGAGAATTGAATTTGAGGATTCTTACTTGATGTGTGTTGAAGAATTGATTGCTTGCTTGGTGGTGGAAGGACCCCCTCCCCCCCAAATCCTGTCGCCTGCATTGTTCTGTGTTGATGATTGTGGTGTGAAAGAGGAACAACCAGCAACCTAAATCCAAGTGCCTGTAACTGAACTCTACATCTACCACCCATTCCCAGCCAGTGTTCTCCTTCCTGTAATCCAAATAGTATGTGTAGAACAAATAAAAGGAGCAAATGAATGGGGCAAATGAGGAGAGGAGAAGGCAGGAAAAGTAAAAAAAACCCGTGTATTTAAAGAGTACCATCCTAACATTCAAGTAGTCTCTTCTGCAGTACTTATTTGTGGTCTTGAAGAGCTATGCTCATAGAAATAGTTTATTCTTTTTTCTTTTTTTTTAAACAGACTTATACTTTATTTCATCTGTCAAACGTTGGAGAATAGTCGAAACACTCCAAAGCCCTTCTGGGCTCCACATCACTGTTTAAGTTTCTTCCTTGTCAACTCCTATCCTCCACTGCCCTTTCCCTTTTGGTGCCCCTCAAATTAGGTTCTACTTAAAAAAACTATTCTAACTTCTCCACCTAATCTACGCTAATCGGTGATACAACCACAAAGTTTAAATCTAGTCTCTATGAATACCTAGGACATCTTTAGGGAATTAAATTTTGTTCTTGGTAGAAAGACCATGGAGATTCACAGGCAGCCTTACTAGTACTACATATCTATTTTATGTATCAAACACATACAGGGCACTAATCTTGTATGTGGCGTTTTCTAAGCATTTCTACGTGTTAAATCATAGAGTTTTACAATCTACAGCTCTGCAGTGTAGCTGCTACTTTACACCTTTGTACCCCTCAGCTGGGGTAACTGAGCCACAAGGAGGTTAAAACAATGTCTAAGTGACAAAGGTAAGAAAACGTCTGAGAATGAATTGAAACTTAAGCAGTCTGGCTTCAGACTCAGGCCTATAACTACCAGATTGCACACTTTCTCTTGTGGGTGAATGAGTGCATGCCTATTTAGTGTAATTTCATGGGTATTAAGAAGGCTCAGTTTCCTTGAAATGGCCTCCTATCATCTATTTGCTGATGCCTAAAATTCCAGGTCAAAGTCTAATCCCTTTAGTGAAACACAGTGATGTCTATTCAAATGCAAATTAAACTTTATCTGTCCTTTTTACCTTAGTACAAATTGATTTAGCAAGATATTTTGTGATAGCAATTTTGATGGTGGTAATGTCTGAGGGGACACTGGGACTCAGATTATAAAGTAGGAGGTTACTGAGAAGAGGAGTTGGGGGAAGGGCATGGCTGGATTGGCTCAGGAAGGGCTGGATTGGCTGTGCAGATTTATGGAAAGTATCATTGTCTGTGTAGGTGTGCGTCTGTGTGTGTCTGCATGCGTGTGCCTGTATGTATGCACACATGTGTGCTTGAGCAGCGAGGAGGTAGAGAAAGAAACGTCTTCTGTTTTTTTTTTTTTCTGATGTATTAGAGGTTTCAAAATTTCCATCCAAGTAGGAAATCAAAATAGACCTAAATTTTCTACAGAACAGATAGAGGTTCCAACCTAAAGGACATAATCCCTGAAGGGGCTGTGGAATTATTACAATGTAATCCTTAAATTTATTCATTTACCAAGCATTTGCTTTTAGATGAATAAATAGTATTATAAGACCTACTTATATATATGTTACTAGTTTTTAAATGCATAGATTCTAACTTTTTAAATTTATTTTAAAATAAGTCTATAGTACCTTTTTTCACTATAAATATTCTCAAAAATTTAGAGCAGTGGTAAGTGAAGAGTTTGCATATTTGAAACTTATACTTAAATTATAAACCAGTAAAATAGAGAAAAAATCTGGAATCAAGTTGAATAAGTTTGGTATTCTTCTAAGAAACTTATTTATTAATTTTAATGATGATGCTGTGCTCAGGATAAACATCCTTTCATCAGCATTAATCTTGGAGTGAATAGATAAGAGATATGTTGAGGAAGAAAAAGAACCTATCTCTGGGTCAGCACCTTGGATAGCGCACAAGTACTGCGCTTTCCTATTGCAGACAGCAACACAAACTTGCATTCCCTTACCTTTCCCTCTTTAATTCAGCAATTAAAACACTTGTAACATGTAAAAATCAAGCTATGGTTTCCTAAAAATTATCATATATAGTAGCAGTAACAAGATTAGTGAGGATACACTCATTGAAATACCCATTGGGACACAGACATCAGCTGCATTTGGGATCAAACCAGGCTATTAAACCACAGGCCAGAGCGTCTGTGATTTGCGTGAGTAATTAGAAATGATTAATAGAATGCCTAGCTTAATTAAACTTATCTCATAAGGGCACCTCTTGAAAACTTATAAGTTTGACAATTCATAATCACCCTAAATATGCTGGGTATATTATTTTTACTCTAATGAAGAATTTTTTAACTATTTAAAATAGACATGATTTAATGGCATAAGCTACATATGTATTAGATGTCACTGGAATTTAAAAATGTTTAGAATAATATAGAAAACACAAAATGAGGATGTTTCAGGAGAGGCTGTAAGAAAAGAAAATACCGTATATACTCGAGTATAAGCCGAGTTTTTTTCGGCACAAAATTTGTGCCGAAAAACCCCAACTCGGCACAAATTTTGTACTGAAAAAATTCGGCTTATACTCAAGTATATACGGTAGGTTATCTTTCCATTGACTAATATGTCTAAGTCTTTGATATAAGGATAGCAACATTTAAGAACAATGTTCAGTCAAATGTTTGCCCAGATTTTAGTTCAAGAGTTAAGATAAAGAATGAGAAAAAATCTGTTTAGTGCCTTCGGGGTACCAAACCATAGAATTAATGTTGCCATAAATACAAAAGAGAATGAAGAATACTTTTAAAACTGAAGGATATATAATAAAATGAGGGAAAAAAAACAAAACAAACAAAAAAAAAAACCCACTGCTTGTATGCCAAGTTACTTAGCTGCAATTTTTGACGTCAGGGAAGATGAGTTTAAAGCAAAAGTTAAAGAGGCAAAAACGGCACTGAAAGACCAAGAGTCTAAAACCTACAGACTCGTGTTAATTTCTCAGAGGCACACTATCTCACCAGCATTTTCATCTTTACTAGTGTGATTCTTTCTTGCATTTCAAAGTAAGTTTCTCTTGACAGTACTATGTTCTAGAGCAGTTCTCCTCTTTATTTCCCTTTCTTTCACTTGATGTCTCCTTTTCTTTCTAATTACCCTTCCTACTTGTTATCAGGATAAATGTCTCAGCATGATCCAAGAACTAGATATTTTTAGGATCCCACCAATTTTTAAAACACACACATATTTCCATGCATAACACATTGATTTCAGGCTAAAAATTTTTTAAAATATTTCCCATAGAGTATTTTTAATAAATTCTTATTGATGGCTCTCCTAATAGGATGATGAAAGTAGACTTAAGACATTGAGAAAATAAGTGTTGGGAGCCATTGAAGTCTTCTGAAGTACCCATGAAATTGTTTGCTTATATGCTTAGTGGAATGCTTGATTGCATACTTTGCTCTTGGTATATTATTCTGTGCTTGTACAAGGATTAGAGCACTAGAAAACTTTGTTTTAGCAAATAATAAATCAATGTTCCAGCATGTGGCAATTTGGAGTTTAACAGAACTTTAAGACAGCCATCTGTACCATTAATAGACAGAACTCAAGTGCTTAGCAAAGGTAACCACATTTGTCATATGTAAGGCAGTAGCATTTACTGCTATTTCAAAAAGGTATGCTGTTGCAGAGGTTACTTTTACACAAAGATAACAGAATAAAATAGTAGAACAAATCACTTGGTTAGCAGTGAGGCATTTAGTTAGATTCAGGGTTTGTACTGTCAATGAAAACAACTAATGTGCTGAGTGTTGTTATCCAAATGGGTCATGAAGTGTGTTTAGAAGAGAAGATGCTTACATTGGATTTAATTAATCAATATTTTATGGTGACAGATTTCAACTCTGAGTCTTCTTTGTATCTTTTACCTACTCAAATATGATTCATTTGTTAAACACTTGAATTCCACTTAATATAAATAAGCAAGTATATTGTAAACCTCTTTGTGTGAAGGCATATAAGGACAAAGGTCTTAATCTCAGGAAGATTTAAAATTCTATTTGAGAGGATAAAACACGACACAGAAAAATAAGAACAAGGAGATAGAATGCAATCATGACTGTAAGAGAAGACATTGTGGAGTTTTAGTGCATTTTGCTGCAAGGTATATATTCTCACATTGCTATAAACACTAATCTTTGCCCATGTATATCTAAGAAATGTCCATTTTTAAACCTAACAGGTCTGCTATGGATCAATAAAGAGCTCATAAAACTGCCCAAAGCCTCTAAACATGGCTTTTTAGTTAGGACCCCTTGAGGACTAGGTCCTTCTCAGTTTTGAATCTCTTACTGTGCTACTATATAATACGGATTCTATAAACACTTGTCCAGGGGAGTTTAGGTAAGGAGAATCTAATTGATCTGGTGTTCAGAACTAGCTGTTGCTCAAGTCAGCATTCACATTTTGCTGACTTTGCAGATGATCCTCAATGTAGTAAAAAAGAAAAAAAAAATCACTGGGCTCAAATGTTGAAGATCTTACCATGGAAGGGTAAGATTTTATGTGCAAGAAAAAAGGATGCGGAGTGCTGTTCCAAAGACCCTCGGTGAGTAATTTATTATGTTCCAAGAGAAAGAAAATCTAGATCCGTAGCAGGTAGCAGAATGGAAAAAGCATCAATCTATGTTCTGTGGTCTTAGTTCTACTTTTTCTACCTCATTGAATCCCAAGATCCACATCCCTAAAATAAAATGGAATACGGTTTGACGTAGGTAATTTTTAAGACTTCTTACATTTCTCCAATTCTATGACAGCATTTTTCAAAATACATTCTGGAAGGGCTTTGTAAACGTTCAGTGAGAATATATTCTATGAAAAAATAAGTTTGCAAAACACTTGGATAAAAATATAAATTTTTAAATGATAGGACTTTTAGTATGCTAATGTTCATTTTATGACTCTCCAGCATGGTTTCATCAGGTTATTTGACTATAAAACTTTATTTTTATGTAAAACCTATTAACTAAAGACATGGTCACATTCCACAGTCTGGAGTTTGGGAAATGCACATTTATGATTTTGAAAATTCCTTAATAGCTCTTAGCCAGAACTCATCACAACAACTAATGTTCTAGCTAATTCTATGCATCCTTTTTGAGTGTTTCTTATGTGAAAAGCATTCAAATATTATCTCACCAAATCATTACAATGGATTGGTGATATAAATATTATTATCTCATATTACAGGTAAAGATATTGAGCTCTAAGAGATTACTTTATTTTCCTAATGTATAAAACTATAAACTGAAGTTGAAATGATAACACTGTAGTCTTTTTCTACGATGATTTCTAACTTGCCTCATAGCCTTTCACAACCACTAAAGCCAATGTTTTCCCTTTTTAACCTCAATTACTTCACCAAGGGAATTTGAGGTGGGTGGACACAGTACTATGCACAGGGTTCAGTGCCCATTTACCACAGATAAGAATAAGTACCTTTCATGATCAATGGGGACTATGGCCCTCTAATATTTAATTGTCCAAATACTCAAGGGAATATCTGAGGAAAAGGTCTTCCCGTGATTACTCCTGGTAATTCTGAACATACCATATCCAATAAAGGAAGAATAAATAAATAATATATATTTCTCCCACATTGAGAAGTCTATTCTCAATATTATGATATCTATTTGTTGGAGAAATATTATGATATCTATTTGTTGTCAAAACTTGCAAAATCGATATCTTTTTCAGTCATTTGCTTTCCACGACCTTACAGTCCCAAAGCAGGCTGACATGTTTATCTCCACAACACTTCTTCAGGATGAATCTCATTTTTATTTTATAGGGAGAGCATGATGCATTATTAAATTATTGACTTATGATACTGTACCATCTCTGTAGTTGCCTAGGATTTAAACACAGGTAGCTCATGTCTCTTGTTTTATATCCCATGGCATTCCACCCTAGAACTTGGCTGTGCAATCTCCCTGGCTTCTGAGTTGACAGTAAGATGGATCTCAGTGAGCACAGGTTTTCTAAGATTAAGAGGAATTAAACATAAATAGGACAGAAAAAAAAGAAAAATAATAATTATCCATAGCTGGGAAATAAAAACCTTTGACAACTTTATGGGGAATTTATCCTGCACTAAATACATACTGAATTTGTTGTCTTGTAGTTATCAAGAATCCAATCAAGAGACAAGAGAATTATGATACTAATGTTCCTCAAACTGAAGTTCTACTCCCAAGTAATTTTGAAAAAAATACACTGTAGAAATAGCTTATTTTCATGTCTTTTCAAAATAAAAAATTAAAATGTTCTTAAATTTTTCAACAAAGCAACAGTTCCAAGGCTTCCATTTTGACCATCATGAATGCCATCACCAAATATCAGGTGACTGCTCTGAATTGACTGCACTATATTTTCACATGACTCTGGGTTCTTTCTCCCAGCAGTCCCATGACAAGAACATGATAAAGTGATTAGGGTAGGGAAGAAAAGAAACAAAGAATGGAGGATTCAGACAAGGTTCTATGCCTCACTCCCTCATTTCTAAAGTATTCTCGCTTTTAGTCACAATCTAAAGAAATTCCTTCAATACATTGCAATTAAAAAGATTCTATACTAGGTAAGAAATTTCTTAAAGAAGCCTATTTTGTTTTGTTTTTTCCTGCATCCACATTTTCTATTACTGACTCTGCTGAAAGTAGAGTGAAAGAACAGCCAACTCTAACAAAAAGACCAAATGACTTTATGGGATCCCTGACCACAAAGCCCAGAGAAACTCTTAAGTGTGACTGTGGGCAGACTTACCTAGAGAGAGCATCTTATAGCTGATAGAGAAGTGAACTTGAACCCAAAGGCCAGAGTTCTACAGACTCTTTCATAGTAGCTGTGTCACTTGGGCAACTAACTTAAACTTTCTAAACTTGACTCTTTTTTTTTTTTTTTTTTTTTTTTCTTTTTTAGACAGCATCTCACTTTGTCACCTTTGGTAGAGTGTTGTGGCATCATAGCTCACAGCAACCTCAAATGCTTGGGCTCAAGCAATTCTCTTGCTGCCACAATGCCTGGCTATTTTTAGAGACAGGGGTCTTGCTCTGGCTCAAGCTGGTCTAGAACCCATGAACTCAGGCAATCCACCCACCTCGGCCTCCTGGAGTTCTCAACAGAAATGTGAGGCATGAGCCACCACATCCAGACTAACCTTGACTCCTTATCTAGGGTCATGGCTTGGGCTTTGCCTGCTTCACAGGGCCACAAAGAGATTAAATAAAATAATATACCAGAAAGTGGTGGAAAATATGAAATGCTTAGAAATAGACACTAGAGTACCTAATCTATAGGCATTTGATCCCACATGTATCTTCGTAAAATTTACCTACTCCATGATGACATCTGAGAATCTTTTATATATGGAAAGGCTGAATGGAATAAGGCTTCCAGGCCCAGTGATCTGCCCACATTACATGCCTGAGAAGGATTACTGTGGCTGCTGCTGTGAGGTAATTTTCTCAGCAGAACTACCAGAATCTCTTGTTATGAAATAGCTTCAGCATTAGTATTTTCCACCATGTAGCTGTCATCTTCCATGTTTAGTGTGTGGTGAGACCAACACAATCATCTAGATGGTAATGACATGGAAGAAGTAAGAATTAGGGAGACTAACAGCAGAGATGTCATTGCAAGTATGGTGTGATGCTATTAGATAAATCATAAAGTTACATTATGTATTTTTTGGTGCCAGGATGGCTGGAGCACCACTAATGGTCTCATGTCCCCTTCAACATGCGGCTGCAGTCAAATAATATCTAAAAAACATTAAAAAGGCATTTCACTAATTATTAAGGTATTTTAAGTTGTGCCAGGAGAACCCCAAAGCCCTCCACAAAATCCTTTTCAAGAGAAGAGATCCTATCCAGCTTCCAAAAGTCTTCCAAGTAGCTTCTCAAATTAATCAAGGAGACATAGTTTCTAGAAATTCATGAAGGAAAATGATTTTTAATAATCTCTGTCACATACCTTCCTCCATATCCTGAATTCCAGTCCCAGCTGATCATTTTTCCTGATTTCATTTCTCTCACCCTGACACTCCTGTGCCTCTTCTACAGAAAGTCAAGCTCTATTTTTAAAATCAATCTATTCTTTCTTAGCTCTTTTAAATTCTAAGGTTTAGTCCATTTTCTCAGTGGGACAACAAACAAAATGAAACAACACAAAAGTCAGACGTCCATCTACGGATTGTTGCCTCAGCAATGAAGTTTCTTTCCATTGTAGCATGTGGGCTGGCAGGAGAGGTGAAGTGAGAACAGGTCTGTATTATTCAATTTCCAGCTATGTATGGGTGGAGGAAAACTGATAATAGCAGACAGACTTCTATGGAATATATCCACATTTATAGGCTTACAAAGTTAAAATACACTGAATGCCATTGGGTTTGTAAGGTAATGGGTTTATTTTAGAGACCAGAAGACTAAGGCCCCCAGAAATACTGGAAGATTTATAGGGCTGATCATAGTAAAGCAGAGACAGATGTAGTATGATCCTTGTTTTCCAAAACATTGATTCTTCCTCATGTGTCAATAATAAGTAGCTGACTAAAATAAGCACATAAATGGAGGCTCTCACAGTACACAAGCTATAAAATGTTTACTTTTTGGTTGTAAGAAATTCATTATGGATAGAATAATTCATATTAAAGGTAATTCATTCTGGGCTTGTGCTCTGGAGGCCATTTCCATGCTTTTCTGGCTCTGCTGTTATAAGATTCTGACTCCTGTGAACTGTGATACCAAAGACTAGCACATACAATTAAAAGTAATATGCACAATTGAGGTAATTTTTATTCTAGAGTTAAAAAAATATTTTCCCTTCAAGTGATTTTGAATAGCATTTCATATTGCTGCGCTTTCACTCTTTTCCTTGTTTTCCTATGCAACCGAAGTTCTGGCTTCTCATTAATTGGGTCAGTAAGCAATCATTAATGAAAATAAACAGAAAGCCTCATTAAAAATCATCTTTCTTCATGAATTTTTATTTAGAAGCCAAGTTTCTTTTAATTTCAGCAGTACATAATAGCATGTCTCTGGAATGCACTTTCCTGTACTCTGACTAAAAGTGACATCAACTTTTTCCCTGGGTCATGGTCTCTATTCTGGCTCGTTCCAATTAGTCAGCGACACGATTCCTCAGATTCTCTGCCTCAGTGATTTCTGGGAAGCAAGACAGAAAACAGCCAGGATCTTCTGCAAGACACTGAATTATTATTTAGTAGTCGTCATTTCTCCCTCATTTCATCTCACTCTCTCTCCAGCTGCCAAGCGCCCATCAAGAGTTTTTGCTAGGTAAGATAATTGAGAACTAGTTTTCCTCCAAAAGAATGCAGATCAGTCACAGTCACAATGAGGCTAGTGTGTTCTCAGATCAAAAAAGAGGGCTTTCAAGTAATTTATCTGGCAAGAGTCCAAGAGAGCAAGGTGTTGGTTTTCAGAGAGTTCTATGGCTAAGAACATGCACGTGGGAATGAGATGGGGCAAAAAATATCTTGATTTTTCAGAAACTTGTGGGAGGTTCAACCTAGTGTTGCATCTGTCACATAGCAGGTGTTGGACAATTGCTTGAGGAATGAAGTAATGCTATCTGCAGGTCATAAAAAGGTAAGTTTTGATGTTGCAAGGCCAGGAATGGAGCTCAGCCATCCTTATGGGAACTCAGGAGGGAGAGCTGAAGGCTGGATAACTACTTAGGGACAAACTCAAACAGAATCATCATTTTTCCCTCAATCCACATTACTGACAAGGTACTTCCAGTCACCAGCCTAGTTTATCTAGCTCATGGAATTCATAATGAACAATATATTCGATGTTACCATCTTGATTTACTGGAAAGGCTAGTGCTTGGGAAACACTGTGAACAGAGAATCAGGAGCCCCTGTGCAGAGCTTCTGTCCTGGCTAAACTTCTAAACATCTGCAATCTGGATAATTCACTTCATCTTTCGAGGCTTCCATTTCCTGATCTGTGAGAAGAGTTGAGTTGGATTAAGTGAATTCTTGGGATCCTTAGACCTTAAAATTCTCATCTGCATCTGCCAAGAAGAGTTTGTGAGAGAGCAGGGGTGCCAGAGAGTGAGCTTTACCCTTTCCCAGGCTTCACATCACTGAACCCATACATGATCTTCATAAATTATGCATTACTACCACCCTCTTGTTTTTAAATAGGAAACCCAAGGCATATAATGGTTTAGAATATGTTCAAGGTCACACAGCTAGTAAATGGCAAAGCTGAGAATCTAACTCAGAGCATACTTATTGTTGCAAATTTTATAGGCAGATTAATGGGAAGCAGCCTCAGTCTCATCCTGAAAACAACAATAAAAGGATGATGACTTTAGATTGCATCTTGGTGCTTAAAATAGAACTGTGACATGAATTGTCATGAAATGATTATTTTCTCCCTTGTGCCAGATATAAATAAGTGGGAAGCGCAGTCAAAACCTGAGAAAAATCTCTGTAGGGTTTTGAAATCATCACTGGGTTTATAATATAATGGTACTAAACTCCATTAGCCCCTGCCCTTGCTTCAATCAACAAAACTTTATTGAGACATCAGATGTGAACTGACTGCTGAATGGAGAGCTCTGGCCAGCTTAGCTTGAGGTCCTTGTGGTATGTGCAGGGAGCAATACAGATAGTTTTTGTCCATGAAAATAAAAATAGGTGGCAATGGATTTTAGCATGCTTAAACCACAAGAAGTCTGAGAGTAAAATTATATGTCCCCTGGTAAATCTCTAGATTCAGAATAAATATCTATCAGAATTTTTATATACACATAGGGACACAAACAGACACACACAGAGGGTGCCCAAAAATGTCTATACGTTTTAAGAGAGGGAAAAAAAGTCTTACTTTTTAAATAGTCAAGTCATATTTGATTTCTGCAATTACCAGAGATATAAGATACAACATAACAAACATTGCCAGTATATATTGAGCATGACAATTTAATACAGTTTTTTCCTTTCTTGAAATGTGTGTACATTTGTTGACTCCCCTTGTACATGTATATATGTTTATACACATATCTATCTACTTTTAAGTTGGCAGAAAATGACTGAATATTTGGTAAGAAAATGTGAGGGTTAGTAAACATATCTTTTTTTTTTTTAATGTATTAAGCCTGGGAAATTAATCCCAGCCTATATGGCCCGATGCAAAAAGATGTAATTTTTGCATTGGGCCATATAATCTCTAGTCATTTTTATGCATTTTAACATAAATGCAAGCTACTAATTTTAATTATATTTTATTTATTAGGGATATATAATTTTTACTCAGTGCCTACTGAAAGTTATTATAGATTTATATACATTAAAACACATACACTCATACACATGCATATATACACACACACACCCCCATACACGTCTATTTATGTGTGTATCTCTATCATCTTTCCAGCCATCTATCAAATGGTTTTCCCTTAGCAATAAAGCGACTGCTAGCTAGAGAGAAGCTCAAATTAGCGCTCAAATTGCCAACAAGTGAGTCATATGTCTGTTAAATATATTCTATATTAATATAGAATTAATCCAAATGGTGAATGAAGGTACACTGTGTGTTTAGTGGTATACTGGGACAGTCACTAACATGAGACAGGCTCCTCGTCGCAGAGTAGGAGGCACTACATTTCTCCCCAGAGTAGGAAGCACTAGCAGTGTTGGAGGATGTGTCTGAGGAAAGGCAGCTGAGCTGCAAATTCTCTGCAGGGACAGAGGGTAAAGCTCAACACGCTTTCCTCTTTTTGACAAAGAGCGAGAAAGTGTCTATTTAATCTTTGACTTCCTTTTGAGAGTAGAAACCACTGCTATCTTGAATCCCTGTTTTCCCAATGAGGAAAAAAACGAGTCCATATGGACTTAGGGAATGAAAAGACTGGAATGAAAAGACTGGTATTTGATGGACACAAGATGGTACAGGGTGTCACATGGCTTTGAGGAGTTATAGCCAGTTAGTTGGCCTTGTTAAAAAGTCTTACAGAGATTCAGGCCATGTCAGGGTGAATCACTTTCTGGGGACTTGCTTTTATCCTTGAATGCTGTAGTCATTTCTTGTTCAGCTTTTCCTTTCATTTTTCACCCCTTGGTGTCCTATATGCCTTAACTGAGGCAATATGTCTTATAATAACTCAGTATTGAGAGATTTTTTTTTTAAAGTTATGATGAATTAATCCTGATTCAAATATATTTTTTATGACCAGATGTATAAAATGTAGCTCTATGCAGAGGATTGTGTTCAGTGCTATTGATGGCCCTGTGTTCCCCAACACATATACCCAAGTCTTCATAATTGTTTTCACTGTAAGCCATCTAGTCATTAAAAGTATGTCCCTTTACTCATGGGTAGACCCATGTATGTCATAAAAAAGGTCATTTTTAGATTGAGGAGAAGGACCTACAATTTCTGACAACATCGAGTGTGAAATGGTTAAATAGCAACACCTCACATATTTCTGAAAGGGTATCTTTTAAGTTGTTACTTTCATCTTAGACTTCATCAAAAAATGGCTCTCTTCACCAAAGAGAATGGAAGAGGATCCTTCCTTTTGCTATTATTAATGCAGGTCAAGGAAAGAACATGGGAGCCAAGAAAATAGAAAAAGTTATTCTTGGTGTTCAAATAAACATTTGCAGCATACAGTCCAACTGTGCAAGTAGCAGCCCAGAGTTTAATAGCTGGTTCCAGTATTTTATGGATCCCTGGGAAAACTACTTATGCTCTCTAAGTGTCATTTTCCTTATTTTATTTTAGTTTAGTTTTTATTTCAGACTAATATGAGGGTACAAACGATGAGGTTACAATGATTGCATTTGTTAGGTAAGGTCCCTGTTGCAGTTGTGTCCTGCACCCAGGAGGTGTGCCATATACCCTTATTTTGTGTCCATTAGGTGGCACCTCTCCCCATCTTTAATTGAATTGAGTTTTTCTCTTTTGTGGGCATGTACTGGTTCATTTACTGGCTTCATATTCATAACTGAGTACATTGGATACTTGCTTTTCCATTCTCATGATACTTTACTAAGAAGAATTTGTGTCAACCATTTTCTTTATTTTACAAAAAGAGATGAAAATATTTACTTCTTAGAATTGTTGTGAGAATTCAATGAGAAAAGTACATGAAATGCAACAAAGTAGCTGATAGGAACAGCAAGTGCTTTCGAGTAAGTACTCTGCCCCATTTGGGAGTAAAGAAAGCCTGTAATTTTAGTAGACTTTTGTGAATGAAAAGACAAAGACCACCTATAAGTAATAAAGATTGTAAATGTCACTTACAATAAAATATGGACAAGAACTCAGTGGGACATGTTGAAGATCAGTAGAAATAAGAATGGTGATGACAAGTGGATAATCTGTTCAGGATTATCACCAGGATTTTAGAACCGAGGAAATACAGAGGACATGAAGACTGTTTACTGGCCCAGAATAAGAGTTATGAGGTCATATAGCATAAGAGCATAAGCAGGAGAACTGGCTTGCCTAGGTTTGAGTCCAAGCTCAACAATGTTGAACACATTGTTCACTTCTCTGCACTCCACTTTCTGTGGAAATAATATTACTGGAAACTTGACGTGTATCTTTGTGGTTTTCATGACTTAATGTTGGCTTATTAGAAGTAATGCCTGCAGCGCAGTAAGCATTATTCAGCAGGTTTCGCTTGTTTATGTCCAGGTGGTTATGTATGTGCATTGAAGCTAGTAGGATAAATTATACAGCATTGTCATTTCAGAGTAGCTTTCAATCATTTCTAAATAAATATGCCTTTTTCATAACCTCATAGACTTTTGCAGATATTTCTAAACCTGTGGACCTGGACTGGATAGACCATCCTTGGCTAATTCAGAAAAGGTTTAATGAACAGAACTGGCAAAACAAACAGTATCACTGGAGTTTCTCAGAACATGGAGCTTAGTCTACTTGCATTACTATCACCTGGGTGCTTGTTTAAATGCAAGTACACTATTTTGCTCAAACCAGGACATTTAAGAGAGTGAAAGGGATTGCTATCAATGGCCATGCCAGAAAAATAAGCATAAACCCTATTGTCCCCTTGGCTAAAGAGAACATAGGGTATTCCTTACCCATTGCAGATCTCAACACTTTCAAGATTTGAGTGCCAGAAATTTGCATTTCTATTAAGTTTCCATGACAGTTCTTTTGCAGTGTAAAATTTGAGAAAGGCTATCTTAAATTGTGTTGTTTTAACAAGACTTAATTGATTCAGACTTTGTGAACTTTATATCATACCTCTATTTCCTGAGGATATATTTTGTGTGATAGAGAAGAAAGACAAAGGGGAAGAAAAAGATCATTAATTAACCCTCTACTCCTTTTAAACCCTCCTCCTTTTCTTGGTATGACCCAATCCAATGTAGTCTGTAAAACTCATTTATAGATCTTAGCTGTTGAAATTGAGTGAACCCCTGTTATTATGATAAAAACACACTACTTTAGCTATGAAAGTAGCTCTTTACCATAATGAACTACCTAGCAGACTGGCCTGGGAAGGATGGAGGCAGTGATTAGCTAGATACCCTTAAAAACAGGCAACCACAACCATCAATAGGATTTCACCCATCAATCGTGCTTTCATCCCTGCTTACCACATAGTCATCTGTCAGTGTGTGGACTCAACCTCACACAGCTCTACCCAACCCTCATCTGACTTAAACTTCTCAGCTGTCCCACAAAACCCCCATCATGTGCTTCTTTTACTTGCCTAAATGAAACTTAAGTTCCCCTTGAGTAAAACATGTGCCTGTAGTTCTCTAACTGGAGGTTAGTTTTTTTTTTTTTGTTTTGTTTTTTTTCTTGTGTATTCTATTCCCCTCCTGAAAACTCAGCCTGAAGGAAGGGAGGAGTGTGTTTTCAGGCTATTCATCACCATTCCAGACCATTTCCTTTTCTTCCTCCTTCAGTAACTCAAGAGTCTTTGAAGCCTGCCACCATACCATAACCTGTACAGCTGTTTCTTGGTTGAGTCATCTACTGGACTTGTCCTCATCCTTTATTTCCCTAGAAAGATATTTTGAACCTGCTCCCTGTCTTTGAGTGGACTTAGATTATTGTTCTGTTCAGTTTACTATATAGGTAAATAATTCAACACCTTGGCCTGTCAATTTTTGTTCTTTTCATTTCCAGTGATCTTTTCCCCAATCTCAGCCACCTACTCCCGTGGTATTCCCTACACATTGTTATCATCAATTCCAAAAATCTTAATTTTAATCAGTCCTTTCTCTATATTTCCACTTCCTGTTCTTTAAAGTCTTTGTACTAGCTCCTCAGCTGTTCTACTGCTTTGGTCCCAGTGAAACTGCCCATCCATTAATCATCAAGTCTTTATCTCTTCCTCTTTCTCCTGTTTTTTCTTTCTTTCTTTCTTTTCTTTCTTTCTTTTTTAACCTAGCTTCAATGCTATGATTCATCACCACAAGCAATCTCTTGCAAACATCAGCTCAAACTTGGTTCTCCTTCAAAATGTTAAAACTCTATTTGTTGAAACCCAGCTCTTTTCTTGCTCCACTACTGTTTGTGAGTAGCTTAAATAGGTAGCAAAAACTGTCAAACCCTGACAAGTGGACCCTCTCTAGATTTTGACCTTATTTTTAAGGTTGACTTCAACATTGCCAGCAAGCCTGCAGTATTTCTCAAGTAAGTTCAATCTTTCATTTTTTTTTAAAAGAGGATTCTCTGATACCTTTCCCTGTCTTCTCAAATAGCCAGTAAAGCTGACTCACTTCATTATCAAATGACAACCTCAATATTTATTTAATTGACAAAATAGAAGAATTCTGAATGGAATAAATCTCACTTGCCTTCTTTCAAATCTGCCCACCTACCTGCACTTGGAACAATATATGCTGCCTTTCATTCTGTTCAGATGGATGAATTGCTGCAGCTCTATCTGAGGACAACACCTGGAGCAGCACACAGAGGGCCTCGACCTTTTGCCTACTTATGGATTTAACTTTGTATTTGCCTGCAGTCTCTCCTACATCCTCAATTTCCTCCTCTGTAGACTTTTTATCAGCATATTAACTTAGAGTGATACCTTCTATGATATGAAAGTTAAATTGCCCTTTGGCCCCAATGTTCCCTTTTCCATCTTGTCCCCTTTTTCTACTTCTCTTTGAACAAATCACCTCACCAGAGTATGTTTGCTGCTTGAAGATCATCATTTTCCCATTTTTCCCTCGACTCATTCAATCAAGACTTTATCCCTCTCACTTCAGAAAAAATACTCTTGTCAAATTAACAATTTCCACTTTGTTTACTTCAAAAGTCAATTATTTGTGCCTATATTATTCTACTTCTCAGCAACATTTGACACATGAAATACAATTCTCACTTGGCTTCTAGGATTCCAGACTCCCCTAGTTTAACTTTCTCTTTCAGTGGAAGTTCCTTTCTGGTTTTCTTTACTGGGGTCTCTTTCTGATCCTTAAATTTTGTGATATCCAAAACTCAAAACCTCATCCAGCTTCTCTATTTGCTCTCTCACTAAATAATTTTGAGCAGACCCATGGTTTTCAAAAACAACTATAAACATACTGAAATCCACATGCATTTACTGATTAAATGATACTATGATGTCTGGGGTTTGCTTCAAAAATAATATTAAAGAGAAGAAAGTGGTGGGGATGGGATATTAGTAACAAGACTGGCTATAAATTGATAATATTATTAATGCTAACTAATGGGAAATATATGTTCTTTTCACTTTTCTTTGTCCTATATTTTTGAGATTTCCCATATATTTCATATATACAGGTGTATATATGAAATAGTCTTACAATCTAAAACTATTTTACATAGCACACAAACTTTATGGACACCCTGTGTATATTTAAGTATCACAGTTTTTCTTCTCTAGACTCAACACCTTCCAAATTCTAAACACATATATTCAATTTCCTATTTAGCATCCCCCCTTGGATTTCTAACAGTCATGTGAATTAACATGTCCAAAATAGAACTCTTGATGTCTTTCTGCCTTTAAATCTATTGCTCCCTGGTATCTCCAATCTTAACAATGGGGGACACAAAGGTATTACCAGACTCCATTGGCTTAGCCCCCAATGTACAAGCCATTGTAGGTTCCTTTTTATTCTCTGACAAACGATAGCCTATCTATCAAAAAGCCGGGTTGTTTTCTCTATTGAAGTAATTGAGATTTGATCACTGCTCACCATCTCCAGAGCTACTGCCTTCAATCAAGCTTCTGTCACTTTTCACATAACAACTTTAGAACCCCCCAACTCATCCCATTTTGTCCATTCATGCCCCCAAAGAGTCTATGCTCATGGGGCAATGCAGTGATCTGTTAGGTCAGTTGATGACATTCCCCAGATCATGCCTTTAACAGAACCCTCTCTGTTCTTAAAAACAGCCAGAGTTGAGTCCACACCAGGAACAAGGCCTTGCATGCCTGTCTTCTGCTTGCCCCTCCAGACTCCCTCGCTGCAGACGTTCCTCTTGCTAACATAGCCCCTACTGTCTTCAGATACGATAGGCTCATTCTCATTCTCATCTCAAGGCATTTCCACATCATTTCTCTCATCTGGAATGTTCTTCTTCCTAACTTTAAGTGGCTACTTCCTGTGTTTCCCCCTGACTATGTGTCAGCATGTTAAGAGGTCTTGCCTGACAAACCTATCATCTGTCAAAATCTTTTCTCCTACTATTCCATAAAATTATATTCTATATTTATTTGTTAGTTTTCTATTTTGCCAATGATGATGTAAGTTCCAACAGGGGCATTGCTTACTATTCTGTCTCCAGAGTCTGGAACCTAATAGATGTAAATAAGCAAAATCCATTGAGACAAAAATACTGTAAAAGAATGCTGGACTCTGCCATGTATTTTCAAAAAACTGATATAAGTGTGACAGTAGGAAGCTGCTCCTATGAAAATAAGTGGTCTCTCTGTACCTTCCTTAGTGTAAGTTTAAACCTATGCAATTCAATAGGGATTAAGTGCTTCCACAAAGACAGCCTAACACCTTTGTGTGATATTTGGCCCAGGTTGAGCTGTAAGATCTCCAGGGAAACTCAGCTCAGGCCTTGTAGGACACTGCTGCTCCCCTGATAGTTTCCTGTATCTACAAACCATTCAATCTCTTAATCCTTAAATTACAAAGCATCCTTAAATTCCACAGGGGGAACCAATCAACCAACACACTGCCTTCTTGGTAATTTCTTATTAGTGGATCTTTTACTTTGAGTGATGTTTTAAGGGTAGAAATTGCTCCTTCTCAATGCAGTCTCTTTCTATAAGTGCCTTGCAACCCCAGGCAACTTGTGGACATTAGATTTAATCAATCTTCAGATCGAGTTCTCTTTACTGTGCCCTTGGCACAGTAAAGTTCAGTCATGGTTTGACTCTCCCGAATAGTTTGTAAGTTTATTTTCCATCATTCTGAGCTTCTTTTGCCCAAGTCATCCTGACTATATAAATGGAAGCTTATTTCTAACTTCTGTTTTAATACCCTAGTTCATGAGCTCAGCATCACATGTGTTTAGGCCAGGCGGAAATTCTTACTGCAATGGGAGAGCCTCATGCACTTGAAATGCTACACTCAATTTCAGGGAACAAGAAGATCTGTGTTTTCAGTGTTTGCTAGAAATACTTTCATTGGGATTCTTAGTCACTGACCCTTGGTCTGAGTGTAATTCATCCAGGAAAAAATTGAAATAAGGAAAAAATGTATCTTTATTTCTACCATATAACCAGGAAAAAAATGCAGAAGTTAATGACCTACTGCAGTCTCAGAATCCAATGGTTCTATGGGCACATCTTTTCTTCTCCCTTCTTCTCTTTCGTCCCATTGCCCGACTTGTACCTGTGCTTATTTGATACACAAATGGAGTCGTTTATGGAGCCAAACCATCTGTGCCCCTTTTCTTACTCAAATGCATAAAACCATAATCCATATGCATAAATTCATAATCCATGTGCACTTCTTATAACTCTATTAAGATAGTAAATTTTCTAGTGCAATTAAACCATGAGCTAAAGAGATGATTGCAATTTCAGACTGTGTCATAAATACTCAGGCTCTTACAGCTATACACCTGGTAAGGCATTGGGACTGATTTGTATTTTAAAAGATCTTAAAATAAATCTAAAAGAATAAATAGCACAAAGCCACAAACCCTTTCCCCTTAGTCATCTAAACTCTCACTATCCAAAACCTTCAAGGTATTTAATATATTTAAAAAGATTTCTCGTTCTCTGAACTTGCTATCTAAAACAAAGTAATTGAATAGATTTGTCTATTCTACAATTATATCCCTTGCTATCTAAACTTACTATTTGAAATGTCATGATTCAAATTCAGGTATTGAATAGATTTGTTTAGTGAAAGACTTTTGCACTTTAAAACAGGCTTTGTTACCTGTTAAAATTTTTATTTCAATAGATTTAGGAGGTATAAATGTTTTTATGTACCGTGTACATTGTACCTAATAGGTGATTTTTCTTCCCCACAACTTCCCCTCCCCTTTCTGAATCTCCAACATCTATAATACCACTTTAATATGACCATGTAGACCCATAGCTTAGCTCCTAGTGAGTAGAGGTGGTATTTTTCTATTCCTGAGTTACTTCACTTAGGATAATAGCTTTCAGTTCTATTGAAATTGCTGCAAAAGACATTATTTCATTCATTTTTATGGCTGAGTAGTGTCCCATGGTGCATATATACCACAAATTTCTTATCTACTCACCAGTTGACAAGCACTTATGTTAAAATCCCATATTTCTGAAGTTGTGAATTGTGCTGTAGTAAACATATTAGAGCAGGTGTGTTTTTGATAAAATGACTTCTTTTCCTTTGGGCAGATCCCCAGTAGTGGAATTACTGGATTGAATGGGAGACTTACTTTTAGTTCTTCGAGGAATCTCCATACTGATTTCCACAAAGATTGTACTAATTTACATCCCCATGAAAAATATATAAGCATTCCCCTTTCAATACATCTGTGCCAAATTATTATCTTTTTTTTTTACTTTTTAGTAATAGCCATTCTGATAGGGGCAATGTGGTATCCCCCTGTGGTTTTAATTCACTCATGATTAGTGATGTTAAGCATTTTTTTCATATTTCTGCTGACCATTTGTTTATCCTGCTTTGTAAAATGTCTGTTCACTTTTTAATAAGATTTGTTTTCTCTCCCGCTCATTTCTTTGGGTTCCTGTAGATTCTAGATATAAGTCCTTCAAAAGACGAATAGTTTGAAAATATTTTCTCCCATTCTGTAGGTTGTGTGTTTACTCTGTTGATTATTTTCTTTGCTGTGCAGAAACTTTTTAGTTTAATGAAGTCTCATGTATTTATTTTTATTTGTGTTGCATTTGCTTTGGATACAACAAATACAACAAAAGTCATAATTTTTTTTTTTTTTTTTTTGTCTAGGCCAGTGTCAAAATAGTCTTTCCTAGATTTTATTTTAGAATTTTTAGGGTATCAGGTCTTCTATTTCACTCTTTAATCCATTTGAGTTAATTTTTGTGTATGATGAGTGATAGGGATCCAATTTCATTCTTCTATATGTGGCTCTCCAATTTTCCTAGCACCATTTATGGAATACAGTATCCTTTCCCCAGGGTATGTTTTTGTCTGCTTTGTCAAAGATCAGTTGGTTGTAGGTGTATAGTTTTATTTTTGGGTCTTCTATTCTATTTCATTTATCTTTGTGCCTACTTTTATACCAGTGCCATGCTATTTGGGTTACCATAGTCTTATAGTATAATTTGAAAATGAGTAACATGATGGCTCCAGATTTGCTTTTTTTGCTCAGGATTGCTTCAGCTATTCAGAGTTTTTTTTTTATTCCATATGAAATTTAGAATTACTTTTTCTAATTCTGTAAAAAGTGACATAGGTATTTCGACAGAAAATGCACTGTATAATAGATTACATTTTAGTAATACCTATTCTTCTAATCCATGAGTATAGGAAGTTTTTCCATTTGTTTTTGTCATCTACAATTTTTCATTAGTGTTTTATAGTTTTCTTTGCAGAGCTCTTTCTCTTCCTTGGTTAAATATATTCCTCAATATTTTACCTTCTTTTATTTTTTTTCTTTCCTTTTCATTTTTCTTTTCCTTTCCTTCTTCTCTCCTTCCTTCCCTCCCTCATTCCCTTCTTTCTGAAACTATTGTAAATGGGATTCAGTTCTTGATTTGATTCCCAGCTTGGTTGTTATTAATGTATAGAGAACTACTGATTTTTGTATGCTTATTTTTATAACCTGAGACTTTATTGAATTTATTTATCAATTCTGGAAGTCCTTGGAAGAAGTCTTTGCAGTTTTCTTGGTATAAGATCATATCATCAATGAATAGGGATGGTTTGACTTCCTTCTTTCCAATTATGATATATTTTATTTCTTTCTCTTGCTGATTGCTCTGGCTAGGACTTCCAGTTCTATATTGAATAGAAGTGGACTTTGTCACCTTTAAAATTGTGCTTATATTATGGGAGTGAAGTAGTAAGGACTATTTTTGTTTTATGGAGTACATAGTAAGTACTAAATGCAAAGTTCTGCAGAGAAGTAGCAAAGTAATTTAGGAAATTACTGACCCCCAATGATTAATTGCTCTATGCATTTGTAACCAGTGTTGTGAGACCTTTTGGCAAGTTCGTTATAATGGTTACACACAGACAGCCCCAATCAGTTAGGCATCAGAGATCACTGTGAAGGATACGGTGGAACGTGTTGTTCTCATCCCCCAGGACTATATTAGAGTCCCTCTGAAAGTGAACTGAAATTGATCTGGTCAGTTTAATAACATTTGAATTTCACAACAGAAAAGATCACTGAGTGGTAGAGTTCAATAACAATTAGAATATCTCAAGTAGTCACAGAGTTGCTGTATTTATTCCTAAGACTTCTTTGTCATAATTTTAGTAGTTAAAAAACAGATTAAGGTGAATAGAAAATTCCTTGGACTAGAAACTATGGCATTTCTATAGAGTTTACTACAGTGTCATTCACAGACCAGATATTCAAATAACTTCTGAATGGCAATGTATTTATTTATAAAGGTAGATTTTGAATTTTGTTCTGCACCATAAGCAAGGGAAACCTGCATTAGGAGAGAAAGAAGGCTGCATGAAGATCAGCTTAGAGGAGAACTTGTATCTGTGAAGAAGAAATTTAACAGGAACTCACAACTGTGGGCTACAAAGAGCGGTATTAGCCTGAACTATCAAACATCTGCTTGTCCTATATCTGTGTACATTTGGCCACTTCCAGGCTTGGAAATACAACATGCACTCATTAATTTCCTCTCAAGGTCTATTTTTGCCAGAGATTTGTGTTGGGCAGTTTTAGGATTTAAAAGAAACAATTTCTCAAAGGCTCAAAAACCATGAATCTCTCAGAGCTTCTGGAGGTTGTAATTCCCAAGGGCTCAAACCCAGATATTTTAGGTAATTCACCATTAGCAGGTGTAAAACCCTGTTAATCAAATAGACCAATTTCTCTTCAGGTGGTTGAATACCACCTAGAAAAACTGCCTAGAGTTCTGAGGCAACCAGTGCTCTCATTTCCACCACTGTAGCTTAATTGTCCTGTTTCAAAATCTCATTTCAATGATTTAAATGGAATCCAATGATACACACTCTCGGGTGCCTGGCTTCTATTGCTCCAAATAATGTTTTTGAGATTTCTCTATTTTTGAGGTTTGTTCCTTCTTACTGCCAAGTAGTTTTCCCTTATAGGAACACACCAGAATTGACTTACTCATTCTCTTGCTTACAAACATTTGTATTTTACCCCATGAGGAACTATTACATATATATTTCTTTTCATTTTTAATTTTTTTACAGCAAATATTGCCTGACAATACTATAAACATTTTTTATCAAGATTAATATATTTTCATTTCTTTGGAATGGGATTGCTAGGACATTGCGTACATAAACTTTTACCTGTAAGAAACTGCCAAAAGGTTTTGTAAAATGATGATGCCATTTTACAGTCCTATGTAAGACAATTGAGAATTCTGGTGGCTCCACATTCTCAATAGTTAACATTTTCTCCATTCTAGTAAGAGAAAAATGTATCACATGAATTGAATCTTAATTTTCCTGATGACAAATGATAACAATTGCTTCCTTATGAACATATTAGCCATCCATATGTCTCCCTCTATGAGGTGCTATTAAAGTCTTTTACCCGTTAGTTTTATTTGGTTGTTTATATCTGTATTATTCCATTGCTAGAATTATTTAAACATTTTGGATAGTAGTCTTTTGTTAAACATATGTGCACAAACAATTTCTCCCAGTCTGTGGCCTGCCTATTTATTTTCTTCATGATTTCATCTGATAAAATGAAGTTTGAAATTTTGATGAAGTTCAAATTATCAATTTTGTTATAGTTAGTATTTTATTTATGGAAGAAAATGTTTGCTTAGTCCAGTTGTCCTGGGATCATTTCATTGAAAGGGATTTCCTTTTCCCAGTGCTATAATATTTGTCTTTGTTAGTTTGGGCTGCAATAACAAAATACCTTAGACCGGGTAACCTATAAATAATCAAAATTTATTTCTCACAGTTTTGGAGGCTGGGAATTCTTCAAGTACTGGAAGATTCAATGTCTGATGAAAAGGGCTTGCTCTCTACCTCCAGATAGTATTTTTATTTTTTTATTTTTTGCTCTGTCCTCACAATGTGGATGGGACTAAGAGTCAAGTATATCCCTTCAAGTGTCCCTGTGTGTACTTAAGGGCACTATACCCATTCATGAAGATGGAGCCTTCATGATGTAATCACCCTGCTCAGGGCCTGACTTTTAATACCACTGCATTAGAAATTAAGTTTCAAGAAGAATCTTGGGGAAACATAAGCATCCAAACCATAGCAGTATTTGATTATAAAATTAATTAAACTTTACTATTTTTATGAATGTAAGATATGGCACTCTAAATGAAATCATTTCTAAGCAGGCATTATTCTATTTCTGATAGAGACACTAACCACTAAGGGATCAATTATTTGTCCTTTGAGGTATTTGTTCATTAGGATTTACCTAGATTCTTTCTATCTTCTCTTAACCTACCCTAATAACAGACAAATGCCCCTGAGCCCTGCTTACACAAGCGTGTGGTACCCCCAGCTTAGGGGACTGGGGGAGGTGAAATTCCCCCTGGCTTCCATTTGCTTAGCTGCTCATCCTTGAGGACACAGGAGGGAAAGGTGTTGCAACTGCAATATGAAGGGATCCCCTTTGTCCACACATAGGGACACTCTTAGGAATTAATTGATAGGGACTGCTCTGATGTCCACTCAGAAATGACACCTTTTCCAATTTGTACGAAGCTACTTTTTGTGTTAACATAAGCTCTGCACTGTTCTCTAATCATCCCTGAACTTGCACTGTCCAGTCACTCATGTCTTTAACAGGAACATGGTTCTCCAATTTAAAACTGAGGAGACACAGTAAGGTTTCTGCCTCTGTTTTATTATTAGGATTTGATCATGCTTTCCCCTGTAGCTATTTGTTGCCTTATTATTTTTCTTTATCAAATAGACACCCAGGACAGTCTCCTCCCCAAATAATGACCCTGAGAAGTCCATCTAATTGCAAATCACAAATATTGAAATGGTTTTGTATTATAGTGTTAGTAGATTTTAACCTGAATAATAAAGGTGTTTTGAGGCATCTAAGCTCATTCTGTTATGCCTTGTAGAGAACCAAATTCTTTCTTTCTTTCTTTCTTTCTTTCTTTTTCTTTTTCTTTTCTTTCTTTTTTTTTTTTTTTGAGACAGAATCTCACTAAGTTCCCTGGGTAGAGTGCTATGGCGTCACAGCTCACAGCAACCTCAAACTCTTGGGCTTAAGTGATTCTCTCACCTTAGCCTCCTGAGTAGGTGGGACTATAGGAGCCAATCACAATGCCTGGTTATTTTTTGGTTGCAGTTGTCATTGTTGTTTAGCAGGCCCGGGCCAGGATCTCACCCGCCAGCTTCGTTGTATGTGGCCGGCGCCCTACTAACCGAGCTACGGCTGCGGAGCCCACAGTTTTTCCTTTTAATCTTTCCACTTTCTTGGTTCCACACTCCCTTTCTTAGCATCCTCTCCGTGCTCTCAGCCATCAGTAATAATAAATATATAGTAGAACGTCTGTAAGGTGACCACTCAAAAGACTATAACAAACCAGTCAACCCATGGAGGTATTCAACATAAAGACCTTCCACTGAGCTCATGTGACACACATCCAGCCTGTGAACATCAGGTCCACTTAAGGAGATGGCCAATGTAAGGAGCTGGTCGACAACAGAGGTTCTCCTGTATACGCCAGTGGAAACAGAATTCAATGGGCTAGACTGGCACAGTGATCATAAGATATTCAAAAGTCTACTAACATGTCTGTTGATTTGTACAAGATTCTAGCTAAATTTCCTTTCACGTATTTCACATTAGAGTTGGAGAAAGACGTTCTAAGTTTAATCACTTCTCTAAGTTTAGACAGCTATTTAGAACAGAACTGGCTCTAAAGCTCTATACCTCCAGGATGGATGTAGAAACAACCTACAGGCTCCATAGTTCCAACTTCCTTTTATGTTAAATGAAAACTGCTTTCCCCTTTAAGAGAAGCAAGAGAGCATATGTGAGCTGAACACAAACTGTAGAAATTGAAAACGAGAAAATGTATGAGAAAAGAGGAAAAGGTGTGAAATGTTCACCTCCGCGAGTGGGAGAGAACATCGACTAGAAATACATACTCCTGCTGTTGAGCAGTAATGAAGGCTCATTTTAAAAATGTGGTCGTAGGATCAGTTGGTATAGTGTGATTTTTCCCAAGCCAAATTCAGCTATTTGGATAGATATGCAAAAAGATGGGTGTTTTGCAGTTAATTAGGTTTTGGGTTTTATTCTAAAGGAAAGAGGGAGAGGGCGGCCGGGGAGGTGAGCATATATTCAAGGGAGTGATTACACAAAGGACAGTGGCATCAGAGGAGGCAAGTGAAGACATGAGAAAAATGGGGTTCCATCAAAGAGGTTGGTCCTGATGGGGCCTATGAATTGTCGAAGTGTACATGTTACAGTGAATGAGCCTCAAAGGTAAGACAGAAGGATTACTGCAGGAGGGATGCTAGTGGTTAGACTATTGATATGTTTCAATTTTACATAGCAGTCAAGGTGGAAAAAAACCCAGTAGGCCAGTTACTAGAATCTGGAGAATGAGGGACGGTGGTTACATGACTGAAGAGCGGCAATAGTAATCTAGTCTGATGAGGAATGACAGAGGATCTAATGATTTTTTAAACAGGAGAGAAGAAAAATGGTCTAAGACAGGTAACTAGGAGCAGGTACCCGAACTCCATTTGATTGACCTGTTTTAGATGGGGCAGGGAGAAAAAGCAGCCATCATTTAAGACAGATATGCGAGTATCTGGGTCTTCAAAGGATGCTCAGGTTTCTAGCAAAGTGAGGAAGTGGGAGGGGAGTTCAGAGATACCAGGAATTTTGGTGACAATGGACTGGGAGCTCCAGGAGGAATAGCAGGACCCCATGGGAGGGATCAAGAAGTGGGGTCAGTCCGGGGGGCAAGTGGATGCACACGGGAGGTGTGTGAGTGGACAGTGTGAGCCTTTCATGGTGACGAGGACAGGAGGTGTGGTGACATCACTTCTGTTGGTCTCTTGGGGGAAGCCAGGTATTCAGTGTATTCTCTCTCTCTCTCTCTCTCTCTCTCTCTCTCTCTCTCTCTCTCTCTCTCTCTCTGAAGTACACACGCACACAATGAGATGTGTAAGTTTTATTCAAACTAAAACAAAATCAAACTAGTCTTTTAGGAGCTGGAGGGAATCCACACATTTCTAAAATATTTATTCGCTTTTGTGACTTTTATTATCTGTTTTCATCTTAGAAAAGCATGATGGTTAGAATGAAAGTCAGTGTGCAGCTAATTCAGAAACAGAGGTGGAGCTGCAGGGAGAGCCGTCAGAATTGCTTATGCTCTCTTCCTAAGGTGGTGAAACGTCTCTCTCAGATGCCGTCACGTCCATGAGAGGGAAAGAACAGATGAACATGGCAATAACGACGTAACAGCAATACGGCGTTTTCGAGAGAAGGAAGCCTCGTGGAAACTACAACAAAGTGCTTCTCCTTTCCTCCAGGGATTCCTGTTATATAATTTCCATTTTAAATGAAGCAAAAATACTTCCAATAAGAGGAGAAACACTTAAAAATTAAGAAACACTTGTTCTAGTTAATGTGTCTGAATAGTACTAAGAAAAAAAGTCTGCCCCAGGAGGTCATTATTATTCAAAAATTGCTCTAATTAGGTCATGAATACATTAGGCCTTCTTCAGTGCCAACAAGAGAAAAAATAGAATTGGAAATGTGACACACATAACACTTCCAACGTGTTGGGTGATTTTATTCCAAAATGCCATTAAAAGATGAAAAGGTCACCCTGTAGGAAGTAATTGGTACAGTTCTTGTAACTGATTAAAGGGGCTTTTATTTAGGCATTTTTTTTCTTTCTTTCAAAAGGGGTCTTTCTAGATAGAGAGAGAGAAAATATACGTATGTGTGTGTGTACATATAATCCTGATTGGATGGATGTTCGGCTGTTTTAAAACAATAAAACAGAAAGAAAAACAAGAGCTCTTGACATATCAAAAGAGACACACTTGTAGGCTGAGTACAAATTGCACAGGACATCTTAAGAAAATATAAAAAGATATAGGTATCTTTCTGTATGATTTGGTTTTCATTTAATTACTCAGTCTCAGTGCTTTCTTAAAATATATGCTGCATAGACAAGTTCTGCATTTAATTAGATAAGAGTATAAAATTTTAATGAGTTGGTAAGAGGCTAGAAAGTTGATAGTCTTTATTTTTATTTTTTAAAGAAACTGAAAGAGGATCTGATAACGCAGCTCCTGATGCAGTTTGGTGATTGAATCTGTGACTCTCCACTAAGCCATATTAAACTAAATACATACACCTGAACTAGGGAATGCGGCCACAGGTTTACATGCACCTGTTCCCTATTAAAAGCATACAAATAGGGACCTTGCTTCATCAGTTGCAGCATGATTTCTATTTTTCCTATATAATCTCATTAGGAGTGCAGTTTTACATAATAGTAGGTTGCATCATTTATAATCAAAATTGCTTTCCTGAAAACCTACTAAAATTCTCATCATATGTACAAGATTTCCATTTTCTGGCATGATACCTGTCTTAGTCAACTTGTGCTGTTACAACGAAGTCCCTGATACCTGGAAGCTTATAAATAACAGAAATTTATGCCTCACTGTTTTGGAGGCTGGAAGTCCAGTATCGAGTCATCAGCCTCTGATGCCGGGGAGGCTCTTCTTGCGGCACTCTCGCATGGTCAGAGGCAAACAGTAGAAGCAAACTGCATGTCCTCCCACAGCAGAAGAGCAATAAAGTGCAAACCACCACCCCCAAAAACCCTTTTAATAATAGCATGAATCCATTTACTAGGGTGGGATGCTCATCACCTGCAAACTTCCCAAAAGACCACACCTTCCAATACAGTTGTATCTAGGATTAAGTTTCCAACACGTGAATTTTTTCTTGGGGGGGACACATTCAGACCAAAGAAATGCCTAATTATGAGATACCTGAAATCTCAACTGTTTCCCCCTATTCTTACTTTACAAATATTCCATATCTTAGTGTCCTTTAAGAATATGAAGAAACAGCGGTACAGGGGACCAGGTATATCAAAGGTCTAAATGATTTGATTCTGTGTTTCTTGATGCTGGCAGGATTAATTCAGGCTTTCAGTCCCTCATTTAGCCACGAATTCATCCAACAATACACATTTTTAAATTTTAATCTTTTATGTGTACCACAATATCATACTTAGGATCAAGTTGCAAGATTTCTCCTATTACCTTCACTCAGATTCCCATGTGTGTGTGCGTGTGTGTACCACACACGTATAATACATATGAGAGTCTGCTGTATACTGCACATTATACATATGCACACACACACACACACACACACACACGTATACAATCTAAACCACTTGAGAGTGATAGGCATCACCTATTTTACTCATAAATACTTCACCATGAATTCTCTAAAAATAAGGACATTCTGCCACATAATTACAGTACAATTATCAAACTCAGAAAAAATAATATTACTAAAAGAATATTATCTAATATATAGATCTTATTTAAATTTTGCCAATTGTTTCAATCACTACCTTTTGAATACCTAGGATCCTGCTATATAGAGCCTAAAAAGATAAAAGACTTCTGAGGAAGTGACAGGTTGCAGAGAGAATGTATTTTGTTTTAGTGGATAATATTCAGTACTTTTTAGTTCAACAAATAGGTTTGTCTGTCAATTTTTTATAGAGAATAAATCATAATAGCTCCCATTTGTTGAGTGCTTACCATGAATTAGACGTTAAACTTAGGTAAAATCTCTAATTTCATTCTCCCCCAAATGTTTGAAGGTAGATATTATTTTACAGAGAAGAAACAAGGGCTCAGAGAGATTAACAGCTTGTTTGGTCACAGAGAAAATGAGTTGCAGACCTAGAATTACCATCCAGATCTTTCTGTCTCTGAAACCGAAACTCTTTTTCATTATATTCCTCATAGTGTGAAACAACAGATACTGATGATAAATGTTCTATTGGCCTGCAACTTGTAATCTTCCTGAGAGAAATATACAAATACACACAAACTCAGAATGTTGTAAGTAAGAAGTCTGTCTTCATTTAAAAACATAACACAGTGGATATTCTGAACCTGGCCCTTTAATTCCCCTATGCCTCACCTATTTTTCCCACAACAATTATAATCATTTAATTTGGTATCTAATATGCATATTTACTATGATAATATTATGTCTCTTCCTACAGAAATATAACTGCCTGAGAATAGACAACTCTGGTGTTTTTTTCTTTTTGTCATTGCTGAGTCCCCTACACAGAGAAAGTGCCTTGCATATATTGGTTATTAGTGAAATATTTTTTTTCCTTGCTTGTTTATGTCTTTTTGAGATAGAGTCTCACTCTGTTGTCTTGGGTAGAGTCCTGTGGCATCATAGCTCACAGCAACCTCATTGCTCTTGAGCAATCTTTTTGCCTCAGCCTTCTGAGTAGTTGGGACCACAGGCACTCGCCAAGATGCCTGGTTTTTCTTTCTTTCTTTTTTTTTTTTTTTCCAGTAGGGGTTGGGGTGGAATGGGTGTCTTGTGTTGAACTTCTGAGCTTCAGCGATCCGCCTACCTCAGCCTCCCAGAGTGCTAGGATTACAAGTGTGGGCCATAGTGCCTGGCCTTAGAAATATACTGAACAAATGATTAAACTGCTAGATTTTATAGATGAGGAAAGTGAAATCCAAAGAGACTGAGTTGCTCATGTTTGGAGTAATTTCATCACATGGAATGTCGCAGAGTGGAATATAAGCAGGAGTTGACAATGAGTGGCGCGATTGTCCAATCTGTGGAGCACAGAGGAGGAAGAGGCAGGAAGTGGACCGCAAAGAGCAGGGGGGAACCTCTCATGAACAAAGACATATAGAGGAAAATGAGCAGGGCAATTAGCTTGGCATTATTAGATGACTAACTACAGAAGATCATTACGGGAACGATGAAAGGTCAGGCTTGGAAGGCATAATGCTGCCAGATCATTATAGAATTTTTTATTTCGTATAGAGAAGTTTACATTCCTATCAGTGAGGTAAATTGGGTACTTTCTGGCAGTAAACAAGGTAGGTCATCAATGATATAAAGGCAAAACCCGTTTCTACTCTAAGCAAAGGCATTATAGTTAGCAAGAATTAAACAATGGTTTTCCAGAGTTAATTTTTCTGTACACCTCTTTTTTCCAACTTAGTGTCTGGTTTTAAAGAATTTTATACATCACTGCTCCCGGAATGATTGAACAGATCACATCTTCAATTGACGTTCGATAATTCTAATACTCAAGAGAGATAAGGACAATGTTTTAACTGAGAAAGATAGAAAAAAATAAAAAGAGGTACTGGAAAGGATAGGAAAGGGCAGACACAATGTCTATGGTTAACAGCAGGCAGAAGAAATTTTTGCAATGAGAATCTAACCTTTTGAATGTCTTCTTTTTGATTTCAGAATGTACAAGTCTGTCTCAGATTTAGAGTAGTGCCATTTCTGGAGCAGACATTCTCTTCCAGTCATTGTGACTTAGGGGCCACGCTGATTCACACTATGTGCTTTGACATCTGTAAAGAGTGACCTGAAAGTATATAGATCTTCTAAATTGTGGTATATGTACACCATGGAATATTATGTAGCCTTAAAGAAAGATGGAGACTTTACCTCTTTCATGTTTACATGGATGGAGCTGGAACATATTCTTCTTAGCAAAGTATTTCAAGAATGGGAAAAAAGTATCCAATGTACTCAGCCCTACTATGAAACTAATTTATGGCTTTCACATGAAAGCTATAACCCAACTATAGCCTAAGAATAGGGGGAAAGGGAGGGGAGGGGATGGGGAAGGCTGGGTGGAGGGAGGGTGACTGGTGGGATTACACCTGCAGTGCATCTTACAAGGGTACATGTGAAACTTAGTAAATGTAGAATATAAATGTCCTAACACAATAACTAAGAAAATCCAAGGCTATGTTAACCAGTGTGATGAAAGTATTTCAAATTGCATATAAAACCAGCACATGGTACCCCATGATTGCATTAATGTACACAGCTATGATTTAATTTAAAAAAAAAAAAGGAAAATTTGACACATGCTACAATATGGATGAACCTTGAAGACATGATGCTAAAAATATCGTATGATTCCCCTTATACGATTCCTAGAGTAGTCAAAATCATACAAATGCAAAGTAGAGTGGCGGTTGCCAGGGCCTGGGAGTCACTAATGGGAGTTAGTTTTTAACGCATACAGGATTTCAGTTGGGCAAGACAAGAAAGTTCCAGAGAAGGACGGTGGTGATGAGTGCTGGGCACCAGGGCTTGAACCTGTAATCCCACCACTCTGGGAGGCTGAGGCAGGAGGATCCCTTGAGCTCAGGAGTTCAAGACCAGCCTGAGCAAGAGTGAGACCCCCCATCTCTACTAAAAATAGAAAAATAATTAGCCGGATGTTGTGGCAGGCGCCTGTAATCCCATCTACTCAGGAAGCTGAAACAGAAGGATTACTTGAGCCCAGGAGTTTGAGGTTGCTGTGAACTAGGCTGATGCCATGGCATTCCAGCTTGGGCTACAGAGTTAGACTCTGGTCTCTATAAAAGCAACAACAAAAACAAAACAAAAAGAGATAAAGCATTTAAAATAAAACCATACAAAAATTAAATATGGAGCAATGTTCTCTTTGGGTAAAGAAGGTCTTGTTATGCCTAAACCATAGAAAAAATTAAAGGAAACAATATACTTAACATTGAAAAATTTTAAAACACCATACACAAAATAAAGAGACATATATATAAAACAAAGAACAGAGAAAAATGCATCGTAGGAAACCAACAATCTTCTGCCCCACAATATAAGTGAGCAAAAGCTCTAAACCAGTGGTTCTCACCCCACAAATGCATCAGTGTACAAAGTTATGATTTAATAAAAAATTAATTAAAAAAAATAAACCAGCAGTTCTCAACCTGTGGGTAGGGACCCGTTTGTAACAATGAAAATACATCCTGCATAGCAGATATTTACATTATGATTCATAACAGTAGCAAAATGACAGTTATGAAGTAGCAACGATAATAATTTTATGGTTGGGGGTCACCACAACATGAGGAACTGTATTAAAGGGTTGTGGCATTAGGAAGGTTGAGAACCACTGCTCTAAACAAAAAAAGAGTTGGTACAATTATTATTATTATTTTTTTAAGAAACTTGACCTTACTGGGTCTAACAACACCTTTCCTGGCTAGCCAACCGTCATTCCTAATCCCGTCTCCACTGTTTGATCCTATAGAAAGGTTTTAAAAAACCAAATAACGCGCTTCTCAACCTTTCTTGATGTTCGGGGCGACCAGGTGATCCCGTCTGTGCCAGCAGGACGCGAGGATGAGCGTTCGCGGGGCCAAGCCGCTGAGCAGGAGCTGTCCTCCCTGATAACCACAGAGAGGCATGTCAGGAGGAGGACCCCGCTCGGGATGTGGTCACTCGCTGCCCATCTTTGCCCATCGTAGCAGATGGTGGCACACAGAACTCCCAGCGACCATATTTTAACTGAAAAGCCGATGACAAAACCAAAATGCCAAGGCAGGAGGAGTGGAGGGACAGGAGGACACTACCCAATCGTCCAGCCCGGAACTGCCCACCTCTGGACTCCCTGATTAGAATAACGCCCAGAGTTTTGGTGCACCCAACCGACTGGTTTTCTGTGCCCTGTGGCACACTGCATTCTTAACTGCCACTGTCTCCTGCCAGCCATCTGGGCTGCAGTCGGTGCCTCCTTTCCCCTTGAAAGGTTTTCTGTACAGGGTTCCAGGACTCCTACCTCTCTGGCTGTCCCTGCTTGGTCTCCTAGGGGATTCCTCATCCCCCCCCCCCGCCCCCCAGTCCTTTAAACTGAAGAGTCTGCAAGAGGTACCCTGGAGCACTCTAGGGAGTGCCGCGGAGGGGACCGGGAGCTGTTCTCTTTCTGCACTTAACTGCCGTGGTGATCTCACCCGGTCCTGGCTCTAAATATCATCTGTCACCAAATCCCAGATTTCTGTCTGTAGACTAAGCTTCTCCTATGCACTTTAGAAGTGTGTTTCCAGCTCTTGTACATTATCCATCTCAACGTAACGTCTCTGTAACTGCGCCCCTGATATCGACTTCCCAGCATCTGCCTTTCTGTTTTCCTTCCATGGCTCACACCAAAATGTTCAGTCACTCCTGCCTCCTTTCTGGGCTCTCATTCCTCATCGGGTCTAAGCAGAGGCTAGATCTATCTGGCCACTGCCCACCGTTGTGATTACTATGGTAACCCCCCTCCTAATCTCCCTGTCCACCCCACACTGGACCTATTCTCAACACAACCAAGAATGTGATCCCATTAACATTTAAACCCCTCAGCTTAAAAGTCAAAGTCTTTATTATGATTTATTAGGCATGAGCTGGCTCTGTCCTCACTCTCAGCCTCATCTATTTCCTTCCTCCTACCTTCACTTTTTGCTCTTCTCAGAGCATCCACTTAAGCTCCACCTCGGGGGCGTCCTTCCTGCTGTCTGCTTCTAACTAGAATGGCTTTCAGCCGTCCATGACGGCCCCTTCAGCCCTGGACTCAAAGGCCACCTCCACTAGCCACACTCAAATTTCACAACCTTCCCACCCCCAACATTCCATATGCACCAGCATTTTCTCTCTCTCTAGCGCACCTCATTATCAGACATACACATACTTTATTCTCCCCACCACGACGCAACCTTAAGGAGAACTCATTTTGATCTTATATTCATTGCTGCATCCCAGCACTTTGCCGACTGAATCTACATTCATTCCCCAAGTAATCTGAGTGCCAAGCATATGCCAATTAAAATAACATACCATTTTGCTCATCCCTAAACATAACAAATATTTATTTCGAAAGAGTGTTAGAAATATCAAAATACTGGCAAGGGTTTTGGAAAACATTCTTTGATACTCAGGAGCACAGACTTGTGTACGCTGTCTCCGAAGAACAACTTGGTAACTCACATGCATCTACAGCCTTCAAAATGCTCATGCCCTTTAATTCCACCTGGAGGAAGGCGCCCAAGGAATTTACCTGACCTGCTTACGCCCTTATACATAAAGTTCTTCAATGCTGAATCATTTAACATACCAAAAAAACACCCTGGAAACAACATCAATGGTCAAAAAAGTCTAAAGAAATAAAGCACAGAATATTCACATGGTGGGACACTCTTATAGTCATGTAAAACCATATTATTAAAAAGAATTTTAGAGGCCAGGGGCAGTAGCTCACACCTATAATCCTAACACTCTGGGAAGCTGAAGCAGGAGGATCCCTCCAGCTCAGGAGCTCTAGACGAGCCTGAGCAACAAACAGTGAGACCCTGTGTCTAATTAAAAAAAAAATCAGAAAAATTAGCTGGGTGTAGTGATGGGTACCTATAGTTCCAGCTACTCAGGAGGTTGAGGCAGGAGGGTCAGTTGAACTTAGGAATTCGAGGTTGCTGTGAGGTAGGCTGACTCTAGGGCACTCTGACCTGGGCAATGGAGTGAGACTCTGTCTCAAAGAAAGAAAAAATTTAAGATTCTAAGAAAATAAGTACAGGCTTGGCATCCATAACTCAGTGGTTAGGGTGTTGGCCACATGCACCAGGGCTGGTGGGTTAGAACCCGGCCAGGGCCTGCTAAAAACAATGACAACAACAACAACAAAAAATAGTCAGGCATTGTGGTGGGTGCCTGTAGTCCCAGCTGCTTGGGAGGCTGAGGCAAGAGAATCACTTAAGCCCAAGAGTTTGAGGTTGCTGTGAGCTGTGAGGCCACAGCATTCTACCAAGGGCGACGTAGTGAGACTCTGTCTCAAAAAAAAAAAAAAAAAAAAAAAAAAAAAGCAAAAAAATGCAAATATTATA
>CAUYPK010103187.1:0-19876 GCA_963574355.1 Loris lydekkerianus
AACGACTCAGCAAGGCCCGGCCTGAAACTGCCTCTACCTAGATACAGCCAATGTGGTACCATGCCACTGGCCCGACCCTGTCACTCACCTCTTCCCCCGCCTTCTTTCCCTGCCCCTTCTCCACAATAAAAAATAAATAAATGGAAAAAAAAAAAAGAAAAAAAAAGAAATAAATCATAGCAAATAAATGAAGAAACATACCTGTGCTCATGGATTGGAAAAATCAACATAGTTAAAATGCTCACATAGCCCAAAGAGATTTCCAGATTCAGCACAATTCTCACCAAAATGCCAAAAGCATTTTTCACAAATCTAGAAAAAATAATTGTAAACATCACACAGAACCATAAAATAGTCCAAATAGCTAAAATAATGATAAGCAACAAGAACAAATCTGGAGGTATCATACAACCTGCCTTCAAATTATAGTAACCAAAACAATGTGTTACTGGTATAAATGTAGAATATAAAAAACTCAGAAATAAAAACTGATAGCTATGACCAACAGAATTTTGACAAAGCAGACAGAAATATACACTAGGGAGAAAGAATGCCTTATTCAATAAATGGTTCTGGGAAAACTGGATATTAATGAGAAAATGAAACTGGATCCTTATGTTTTACAATATACAAAAATCAATTCAAGATGGATTAAGGACTTGTAATTAAGACCCCAAACTTTAAAAATTCTAAAAGAAAATGCAGGAAAAACTCTGAGGACATTGGCATAGGCAGAATTTATGACTAAGAACTCAAAGGCAACAACAAAAATAAGTAGGCCTTAATTAAAGTAAAAGGTTTCTGTGCAGAAAAAAAAAAAGACAACCTAAAGAATGGGAAAAAAATTGTTTATAAACTCTATATCTGACAAAGGGCTAATATCAAGAATTTACAAAGAACCCAAACTAGTAAGAAGAAAACACCACCATCAAAAAAGTGGGCAAAATACATTAAAAAATGTTTTGTTTTGTTTTTCAGAAGAAGATAATCAAACTCCCTAAAAACATAAGAAAAAATGCTCACCATCACTAATTACTGGGAAATACAAATTAAAGCCACAGTGAGATACTACCTTACTCTGTCAGAAAGACCAATATCAAAAAGTAAAAAAAAACGATATGTGTTAGTATGGATGCTGTGAAAAGGGAATGCGTATATATTCTTGCAGGGAATGTAAACTTGTACAGCCAGTATAGAAAGCAGCATGGAGAGCCCTCAAATAACCAAAAGTAGACCTACCACTCAATCTGGCAATGCCACTACTGTATCAGCTGAAAGGACAAGTCATTTTTTTTCAAAAAAGATACCTGCATTAGAATGACAAAGGGCTAACATCAAGTCATTTTTTGAAAAAGATAACTGCATCAGAATGTGTATCACAGCACGATTTACAATGACAAAGACATGGAATCAACCCATGTGCCCAACCACTGATGAGTGAAAAAAAAATATGGGGTGTGTGCATGTGTGTGTGTGTGTGTGAGAGAGAGAGAGAGAGAGAGAGAGAGAGAGAGAGAGACAGAGAGAAGAGAAAATAAAAATTTACTTACCAGGTGTAATGTACACAATTCTGTTGATAGGAACACTGAAAGCCTTGACTTCAGCATTATACAATTCATCGTGTAATAAAAACCTTTTGTACTTCCTACATATATTGAAATAAATAAATAAAATTTAAATAAAAAATAAATAAATAAATAAAAGAAACCCTGTATACAACAAAGCAATACACAGGAAAATGTTAAGATTAGAAGAATGTGCACTGTGTGGGAACCTTGGGATCTGAGTAAGCAGAGGATGAGAGTTTCTCGACTTTTGTTTTTGGCTCCTCCGTTTCCTGGATTGGGTACTGAAAGAGTTTATAACCTGGAAATGCTAATAGGCACAGATTAAAACAAAGTTTCAAAGAAAGCTAACTTTGTGTAGCCAAAGAAACAGGAAAAAATAGGTCTAACAAAACAGGAAACCTTTTTGAATATACCTGCTACCTCTAGCCATATGCCATAGAAAAACTGCTTAGTAGAAGGAGCCAGTACTCTGATTCGTCTGCTGGAGTAATAATAGCACTCGGGTTCAGCAGGGAGCTGAACCACCACTCTCAGCAATGCCCAGCAGCACTGTGAGTCACCACGCAGTGCAAGGTGAGGCCAGGTGGCTGCCACTTTATGCCAACCCCATTTTCAGTGTGCTACATCAGAGAGTCGAACTACCTCCTCTCAGCTTTGACAAGGTGGGGACATTGGTCTGAGGTGGGGCTAAGACTATTTACGAGAAAGACAATACCTTTCTCCTAAAATTTGCAACATGTCGGTGATGTCTGCTTTACCACTCTTGTGCATCCGAGCACTGAAAATCTTAGCCAGCACAGTTAGGCAACAAAAGGAAATAAAAAACATGTAACTTGGAGAGGAAGAAATAAAGTGATTCCTATTCACAGATGGCATGATTATAAATGTAGGCGAGCATCCCAAGACATCTACAAAAATATATTGCAGACTAATAAGTGAGTTCAGCAAGGTCTTGGCTTATAGGATCAATATGCAAAAATCAATTTTATTCTTTTTTTTTTTTTTTTGCAGTTTTTGGCCAGGGCTAGGCTTGAACCCACCACCTCTGGCTTATGGGGCCGGTGCCAATTGGGCACCACCCCAATTTTATTCTTCTATGCTAGCAACAGATATGTAGAAACCAGAATTAAACACATCATACACAATTGTTCCAAAATGAAACACCTAAAAAAGAAATACCTAGTTAAAAATCTAAGCATTTACAGGATCCGCATGCTGAAAATTAAAACAAAAACACTAATAAAAATAACAAAATCAAAGGACAAGTAAACAGAGAGGCATACTGCATTTATGGATTAAAACATCCCATGTAGTGAAGATGTAAATTCTACTCAAGGTGATTTGTAAAGTTTAACGTAATTCCTATCAAAATCTCCTTAACCTTATTCTATAATTTATGTAAAAAGGGAGGGGAACAGAATGACTATAATAATTTTGAAAAATAAGGATAAAGTAAGGGAATCAGTCTGCCTGATCTTGTGGCTTTCTGTATAGATACACTAATCTGGATGGTGTGATAATTGGCAGAGGAATCGACATATCGATCAATACAAGAGAACAAAAAACACAGAAATAAACCAGTGCAAATGTAACTAATTGGTTTTGACAAATGTATGAAAGCAACTCAGTGCAGGAAAGTAGCCTTTCCAACAAATGGCCCTGGAACAATTGGATGTGTATAGGCAAAAACAAAACAACAAACCCCCAACACTAATCCCCCAATCTAATACCTTATACAAAGCAAAAGTTGACACAAAGTGCAATATGGACATACATGGGAAATGAAAAACTGTATAACTGTTAGAAAAATAGGAGAAACTCTTTCAAACGTAGGCTAGATAAGCGTTCTTGGACATGACAGTAAAAGCATTATACATAAAACAAAAAATGATAAAGGGATCTCATCAAAATTAAATCCGTTTTCACTGTGAAAGATGGTGATACGAGGATGAAAATAGAAACTGTAGATTGAAAATGTTGGCACAGCCCGTATCCAACCAGAGCCTTGTACAGACTGGGTGTGTCTTATCTGAAATGCTAGAAATGTTTCAGATTTGGATATTTTTAGATTTAATACTATTTTCATTGTACTTACTGCTTGAACATCTCAAATCTGAAATCCTTTAATGAGTATTTCCTTCGAGCATCATGTTGGTACTCAAAGAGTTTCACATTTCAGAGCATTTTAGATTTCAGATTTTTAGATTTTTGGAGACTCACCTTGTGTCTGGAAAATATGAAGAAGTCTCAAAACTCAACAGTAAAGTCATGTCCAAAATCCAGGATATAGTTGTGTCCTTCACCCAGAAGTACGGCATCTACACCTACATTATTAACTCCCCTTTAAAAAAAATAATAAAAAACTCAATTATAAAATAAGCAAAAACCATGAACATGTATTTTACCAATGAGTAGATATAGATGGTAAATATGCATGCAAAAAGATTCTCAACACCAAATACAAATTAGTAGCATGATGTATTGTTATTATACATCCATGAAAGTAACTAAAATTAAAAATAGTGACATCATCAAGTGCTAACAAGGATATGGAGAGACTGGGTCACCTGTACATTGCTTGTAAGAATGCAAAATTCCAGCCAGTCTAAAAAATTATTTGGTAGTTTCTTGTTAAAAATGCACTTAACCATTTGACCCTACACTCTTAGATGTTTATCACAGAAAAATCAAAATAAATGTTTATAAAATACCTGTACACAGTTGTTCATAGCAACTTTATTTGTAATAGCAAAATAGAGGGAATTATCTAAATCTCTGTCAATGTGTGAATGGTTGAACAAAGTGTAGTTCATCCACACAATGGAATAGGTTTTAGGAATAAAAAGGAATGAGTTATGGACATATATAACAATCTGCATGGAACGCAAGGGCATTATGCTTATCAACCCCATTAAAATCTGGGTGAAAGACATGAACAGAAACTTTTCTCATGAGGACAGACAAATGGGCAACAAACACATGAAAAAGTGCTCATCACCTCTGATTATTAGAGAAATATAAATCAAAACAACTACTTTGAGATACCACCTAATCCCCATAAGAATGGTCCACACCACAAGGTCGCAAAGCAATAGAAATTGGCGTGGGTGCAGAGAGAAGGGAATACTCCTGCACTGTTGGTGGAAATTAGTGCAGCCTTTATGGAAAGAAATATGGAGCATTCTTTTTAATTAAATCATAGCTGTGTACAGTAATGCAATCATGGGGCACCATGCACTGGTTTTATATACAATATGAAATATTTTTATCCAACTGGTTAACATAGCCTTCCTGGCACTTTCTTATTTATTGTGTTAAGACACTTATATTCTACATTTAGTAAGTTTCACATGTACCCTTGTAAGATACACTGTAGGTGTGGTCCCACCAATTATCCTCCCTTCACCCCTCCTCTTCCCCCTCCCCTCCCTTTCCCCTTTCTCCATATTCTTAGGTCATAATTGGGTTATAGCTTTCATATAAAAGCCATAAGTTAGTTTCATAGTAGGGATGAGTGAATTGAATACTTTTTCTTTCATTCTTGAAATACTTTGCTAAGAAGAATATGTTCTAGCTCCATCCATGTAAACATGAAAGAGGTAAAGTCTCTATTTTCCTTGAAGCCTGCATAATATTCCATGGTGTACATATACCACAATTTATTAATTCATTCATGGGTCAATGGGCACTTGGGCTTCTTCCATGATTTAGCAATTATGAATTGGGCTGCAATAAAAATTCTGGTACAAATATCTTTGTTATAATGTGATTTTTGGTCTTCTGGATATATACCTAGTAGAGGAATTGTAGGATCGAATATGGAGCATTCTTGAAGAACTAAAGACCTCCCATTTGATCCTGCAATCCCATTACTAGGTATCTACCCAAAATAATAAAAAAATATCATTTTATCATAAGTACATTTACACTCAAATGTTTATAGCATCCCAATTTACAATGGCAAAGATATAGAAATAACCCACATGAATGAATTAATAAATTATAGTATATATGTACCATGGAATACTATTCAGCCATAAAATGATACAGATCTTCTATCTTTTGTTACAACATAGATGGATTTGGAAAATACTCTTCTAAATAAAGTATACAAATAAAGTATACAAGAATGAGCATCCTATGTATTCAATACAAAGTTGAAATTTATAGATTAAAAACAGTGTGTACATATCAAAGAGAAGTTAAATTCAAGAAATGGGGGAGCAAAGGACTTGGTAAGTTCTCACCTAACAGGTACAGTTATGGGTAAATGACACACTTCCTTGCTGAAAGTCACAACTACAACTTGAACTTTACCTTACAAATGTAAACAATGTTACCTAATCGTATGTACATATATTAATCTGAAATAAAAAATGAAAAAGAAAAAAGTCAACCTCAAAATTCATTTGGTATAAAATTCTATTTATATAGCATTCTTTAAATAACAAACTATAGAGATGGAAAACAGACTAGTTAATAATAGTTAACAGAATTGGGTAGGTGTGAGGTGTGTGAAATGTTGCAAATGCTAAGAGCGCAATTGTGGTGGTTTACATAAAATGTACATTGGATAATATAATATTGCATTGAGCTATATGTTAAAATAGATATGATACCCATGCATAAACAAATTTAGATTAAAAATGGTAAAAACTGTATTGGGTTGTTAGACTAGTTAACCATAATTTACCTACCTCACTTGTCTGATTTTGATATTATACTATAGCTACATAAGATGTCATTATTGGGGAAACCTGTGTGAACAGTAAAATGGGGCTCTTTGTTCTTACAATTTCTTGAGAGCATGTAATTTTTTTTTAATGTAAAAACTTGCCTACATGGTGGCCAACTGTGTAGAAATTCTTTTGGAGCACATAGGAAAGTGGAGTTTTAGAAAAATGAAGGAGAAGGGATGAGGAGATTGGAATTTGAGTTCCAGATGTACAACTTCCTATGTACTTATAAACAAAGTGCCTTACATGTTAGAAACTCTAATTTATTAATCTGCAAAATGTTACTAAGAAGACCTGCCTGGCAAGTCCTAGTGAGGTCAGTGTAACAATTTTTTAAGATGTATAAGAGGTTACTTTGAAAGAAGTGAAGCCATAAGCCAGTCAGATGCCAAACACAGGATATTTGCAGCCACAGCTGAAACATTTGACTCAGGATCTTATTTGGGTCCTGATTAGTGCACTAAAGAAAATAAAGTGTTAGTTGATAAGGGCTACTGAAACCAGAGTCGCTTTCACAGGGGTGGATTTATAGAGTCCTGTTGAGACATTCCATGGGAAGGAAAGGAGGAAGAACAGAATTTTGTGATAATGACAACACTTAATAATGAGTGCTCAATATTAGTCAGCACAAGAGTATTATCACCATCATTATTATTAGCAAAGAAACAGCTTTCTGCTACAATCATTATCCTGTGTCCTAAGAAGTTGAATTTTCTAAATAAACCATAACTCAGGTCATCCACCAACAATCCTAAATAATACACTTCCACTTTTGTAATTGATAATCTTTTTTTCTTGGTACTGATTCTACAAATACTTCTTTGGACTTTCAAAAGGTCTTCTAAAATAATTTTCTTTAAATACGTATCTGTTCACAGCCTTTCTACCTAAGCTACAAGCCTATATAGTAGAGAAAAAGGTTTCTTAATCAACTTGAGGTTATAAAAACATTGACACATAATACCTACTTATTTATTGGGTACAAAGTATTACTACAATACATGAAAACAATGTGTAATGATAAAGCCAGGGTAATTAGCATACCCATCACCTCCAGTATTTGTCATTTCTTTGTAATGGGAAGATTCAAAATCCTCTCAGCTATTTGAAAATATACCAGAAGTTACTGTTAACCATAGCCACCCTACAGTACTATGCATTAGAATTTATTCCTCCTATCTGTCATTTTGTATCCATTAACCAACCTCTCCCTCTTCTCCCACTCCTGCTATGGGTCCCACCTTCTGATAATCACAGGTTCACTGTCTCTTCTGAGAGCTCAACATTTTGAGCTCCCACAGATGAATGAGAACATGTAGTATTCATCTTTCTGGACCCAACTTATTGTTCAACATAAAGTCCTCCAGGCTCATCCATGTTGCCATGAATGACAGGATTTCATTCTTTTTATGGCTGAATAGCATTCCATTGTATATATGTAACACATTTTTAAAATCTATTCATCTGATAGGCCTAAGAGGTTGAATTCATACCTTGGCTATTCTGAATACTGCTGCAATAAACATGGCAGGTACAGACATTTCTTCAAGATACAGATTTCCTTTCCTTTATGGTAAATAAATGGTAGTAGGGTTGTTAGATCATATGATAATTCTTCTTTTTAGTTCTTACAGAAACTCCATGAAGTTTTCCATAAGGGCTGTACTAATTTATGCTCCTCTAACAGTGTAAGAATTCCCTTTTCCCACTAGCTGGGTGATGTAAGCATTGACTGTTTATAAGCTTTCTTCTTACTACGATTTTTCTGTATCCCATAGGTTTTGGTATATTGTGTTTCTATTTTCATTTGCTTCAAGAATGTTTAAAGATTTACTCTTAATTTTTTTGAGTCACTTATTGTCAGGGAGCATGCTATTTAATTTCTGTGTATTTGTACAGCTTCCAGTGTTCCTCTTGTTATTGATTTCTAGTTTTATTCCAATGTAGTCCAAAAGATATTTGATATAACTTTGATTTTTAAAAATGTTTCAAGACTTATTTTAGGGATCTGACATATGGTCTAGCCTGGAGAAGGTTCCATGTGCTGATGAGAAGAATGTGTATTCTGCAGAAGTTGAATGAAATGTTCTTTAAATGTCTGGTATGTCCATATGGTCTATAGTTCAACTTAAGTTCATTTTTTTGCGTGTGTGTGGATTTTTTTGTTCTAGATGATGATCTGAGGACAGAGCATTTAAGTCCTTGACTATTGCCGCTTGCAGTCTAACCTTCTTTAGTTGTAATAATATTTACAAATGTAATTTTTATAATGAATGTATAATTATTGTATGTTAACCTTCTTTATCTCCTCTTATTTTTTTTTAAAGTTAAAGTATATTTTGTAAGTATTGTTACTTCTGCTTATTTTTTGATTTCCATATGTGTAGAGTATCTTTTCTTTTCTCATCTCTTCACTTTATTTGATGTGTATTTTTAGCAATAAATTGAGTTTCCCATAGGCATCATGTAGTTGCATCTTTTTAGGTGGGGAGTTCAAACCATTTCTATTCAAAGTTGTTATTGATGGGTGAGTACTTTGCCTTTCATTGTGTTAATTGCTTTCTGATTATTTTGGTTTGCCTTCCCTTTCCCTTCCCTTCCCTTCCCTTTCGTCTTTGTGATTTGGTGGTTTTCTATAATGGTAACATTTTATTCTTTTTTCTTTCTCATTTCTGTATCTGCTCTACCAATGACTTTTATATATTCATGTGTTTTCCTGATGGCATGTACTGTCTTTTTACTTACAGATATAGAGCTCCCTTCAGCATTTCTTGTAAGGCAAGTCTAGTGGTGATCAATTCGCTTCATTTTTGCTTATCTGGGAGAAAGCTGATTTCTCCTTCTGAAGGATAGATTTTTTTGAGTTTAGTATTCTTGGCTAGCAGTTTTATTTTTTTCTTTTGGCACTTTGAATATATCATTCTATTCTCTACTGGCCTGTAAGTTTTGTCTTATGAAATCTGCTGTTAGTCTGACAGGGTTTCCCTTAGATGTGTTATGATACTATTTTTTTCTTGCTATTTTTGGAATTCTCTCTTTGTCTTTAACTTTTGAAATTTTGATAATAATGTTCTTTGGAGAAGACATTTGGGGACTGAATTTGTTTGAGGAATCTTTGAGCTTCCTGGATCTGAATTTTCATATTTCTCCCAAGAATTGTGCAAGTCCTCAGGCCTCTGGGTTACACCTTAACGTTACTTGGCAGGTTTGCCACTAAGAAGGTAAGAAGGCAGGGATCCAGATATGGTGGCAGGCTGTCCCAGAGGTGTAGTGTGCTACATGGGCTCACGTGCCATGGCTGTGGCTACACCACTATGTCCAGCTGGTGTCACATGCTCCAACCTTCTGGGTAGATATGGTGTCGGCAGGGACATGGACAGACATGCAGAGACTGTTGGGCCCCAGGGAAACTGCATTCTGGTGATATCTCCACTTACAAAATGACATTGTATTTCATGCATCTGGCAGAGTGGGGGTGACCCAGTGTAAATTCCTTCTCTGGAAATATGGAGTTGCTTAGATTCTGAGCATCTCCTACACTGGGTTTACAGCATTTGAGGGCTGTGGGGTCTTCTGTAGCTAGGATTGCAGACGTCTGTGGTAGAAATATAGACTGCTGGAGATCTCGCACTTTCCTTCTCTCCACAATGAGGATTCCTTCTTGGCTTCAAGCTAATCAACGCTGGGTGCTTTTCACCTTCTCTGTACTGTCATCCTGAGTTTCTCTGCCTTAGATGGTCTTTATCGCTTTTCTACTGAATTATAGTGTTTTCCTTAAATACTCTGATGTATGGTTACCTATTTGTTGTTTGGATCCTTCTTTATGAGGAGGTGAGTGCTGGGCACCCCAAGTCAATCCTCTTGTTGATTGATATCTTTCTCCATCAATTTTAACCACCATCCGTAATTGTATCATCACCAGTAGTAATACCAATAGTAATAGCAATAATGGTGATACTATAACTTAGGCTTGTAGCATACTTACTAGTTACAATGTATTATAAAAGTGTTCTGCCGAAATTAACTAGTTTAATTCTCACAACAATCCCAGAAGATAGGTTATATTATCATTCACATTTTATATTTATGAAACTAAGATACAGAGAGGTTAAGTCATTTATTCAAGTTCAGTAGCTAGTTATTCATACCAACAAACCTAGGATCGTCTAATCCAGGATGGGTGGTTCTGAATCTATACTTTTAACTTCTATCCCCGTCTACTTTGGTCTTTTGCATCTCCTGCAGCTGGAAAGAAATTTGGTATTTTTAAAAGGAAACCATATTATTTTTTGGCTCTCTCTGTCAAATATAGTTTTGAAGGTGCTAGTCACTTTGAAAACTTGGGCGTGACTATGGAAAGTGAAATACGTAGGTGTTATGTTATAGTCTTGGTCCTTTTGCCATAGGTTATATATTCTCAGAAAATATGACGGATATCTCAGTGGGAATTTTGGGCTAGAATAGAATAAGATAGCCTTCAACTTTGGCCTTATGGAATAACTTCTGTATGTTTTTATTTCATTTTGGCCAGATCTAAATTAAGTTCCAGTGATCAGTGATGTGTGTTTCCACCCAGTGTCTGTATTCACATATTTGAATACTCCTTACCAGTTCTATGATCATAGGTGGGTTATTTAATGTCTTTTTGTTCCAATTCCTTCATTGTGAAATGAGCACACTTACTTAACTTTGTTTTTAGGAGAATTAAATGGTACAAAATATGTATAATATTTTATTTGGTGCTTGACACTCTTGAAGGTGCAATACCAGTATATGAAATGCTGATAGGAGATTGAAGATTATAGAAAATATGCTATAATTCCTCTTTTCTAGTCAATGAGTGAATTAAAGGATTAATGATATAAATTATATATATCATCACAATATATTATGATATGGTTGCCTCCAAAGAAAAAAGTATGTTAAAATTTATGAAATTTCCAAAATGGACAACATTCATGGTCTAGGGAGAAGGTATGGAAGGCTTCATGAGTGTGGTCAGAGTGAAGGTCTGAACTACTGTGTTTCCCCGAAAATAACACATTCTCCAAAAATAAGACCTACTTACAGGTTTCCTTCTGGGTGAAATATAAGGCATCCCCCTGAAAATAAGGCCCCCCACCCAGGCCCTGTCTGACAGGAAGTACTCATTTAAGGACAGTGCTATTGCTAAATATGAGAGATTTGGTCCACTGATTCTGAAAGAAATGGAGTCACAAGAAATTCACCAGGAAATTTAGGGATTGGATTGTTATGATGATGTTCCAGAAGATGATGACATGATTGTCATTGAATAAATGAGTAAATTCTTGATACTGTAGGAGTCACAGTTTGTCTGACTTGTGTTGACAACTACCGTACTACCATACCATATACAAGTAATAAATTTTCTTTATTTTCATTTAACAATAAATGTGTGCCATATTCTTCTTCATGGAAAAATAAGACATCCCCTGAAAATAAGACCTAGTGCATCTTTGGGAGCAAAAATTAATATAAGACACTGTCTTGTTTTCGGGGAAACAGGGTAGTATTTGAAGCCTGGCAAGAAGGCAGGTATACTGACTTATTTTAATATATTTTAATACATTGGTGGAGTATTTTGGGTTAGGGGAACACCTGAAAAACTAGAGAGGCAGGGGTGAACTCATACGTTTGCAGAACAGTGAGGAGGCCACCTCGTCAGAGAAAGGGTTGTACTTCAAGCATGTTGAGGCAAAAGACCAGGTAAGGAGGGACCACTTTTGGAATGTTGCACAAAATCATCCGTTTCTCTATGCTGTTCTTTTTGCCTAAGGTGCCCTTCATGAGCAATTCTAGTTGAGAAAACCAGGACCATTCTTGAAAGACCAGTTCAAATATTACCACTTGTGAGACTTTTCTCGCTGTTAAAAGGAATTTCTTCTCTCCAGCGAATTTTCAGTCCAGTTTATCTATGTTCTGTTTATGTAGCATGAGCACACCTGGTGGCTTGCCAAGGTCATTCTGAGTTATGCCTGTTATCCCATTTTAATCATTAGTGGAGCACCCTTTCACTCTAAAATATGTTCTGTTTTCATGATAAAATATAAGGTCAACTCCTTATAACTCTTATCACTTCTCTTTTGTTTTCTGGTTAGTTACCCTATTAAAATGTTCATATGAGGAGAGACCATATCTATTCAACTTTGAATTCCCAATAAAGACCATAATAATTATTTATGAAATATATTTAAATAAGGAGATTGAAAATTCCAGGAGTCTAAGTCCATACTTTTGGATTTTTTTTTTTTTTTTTTTTTTTACTTTTGGATTTTTTTTGTGTTCCTAACATCATCTGGTATTGCACCTGTACGTACTAGGTGCTTGACAGGTTTTTAAATTTGATTAGACATCCACAGAGTCTGAACTCTGTCTGGAGTGTGGTGGAGATGACTTTGGCATGGACTAGAATTTTGTCCTCATAAATCTTCTCTTTTTTTCCCCCCACTATTTGCTAACCTATACACATTTCTCACTGACAGTCTGGGTTGGTTTTAAGTCCTAAAGAAAAATTGTCTTGGAACATCCAAGGTGTTAAATCAAGAGTCAGATGTATATTTGTGCTTTACCTCAGTTGTGTGGGGGGTGTGTGTGTGTGTGTGTGTGTGACTAAAACATCTCTATTTTCCAGGATTTAAACTTTCTCATTGCTAAGTACTATAAGGAAGTTTGAAATAAAAATTAATGGAGATGAATGCAATTTCCATTGATTGGAACATTGATTTAACAGTTCACTTAACAAACTATATTGAGTTTTTAGTTTTGTTCCAATTAGTGTTATTTCTTCAAGGTTTCTAGCTAAGATTTCCACTCATGTTTTACAACCTTTTATGAGTTAAATGCCTCTACTTGATTTTTCTTCTTAGAATGTCTAAGAAGTTATACTAGCAGATGTTAAAGGGATTAAAGGGCTTCAACTTCCCATATTGCTCATTTGTGGAGTAGTCATTTGGACAAGTCTGCAAGTATCCTGATTGTGAAATAATCCCGATTATGAGAGGAAATCATAGTTATTTATGAAATCTTGGTTTCTAACTTGAATTATTTTTATCTGCTTTGTGGGTTTAGGTCCATTTCCTTCCATTTTCTGCAGTAATTAGAACTTTTATTAACATAAACATATCACTGTACATCAGGCAACAACCCCAAGGTTAGATTCTGAAACCTATAAAAGTACAGTATGTGGAAAATTCGTGTTAAACTGCTGAGGGTGCTTAGAGTCTCCAGAGTGAATGCATCCCTTTTCTGTCCCTGTGCTCACCAGTGTGCCTATGGCGAGAGCTACTCCTTTGAAATATTTCTGATAAATGCTCCTTTGCTAAGCTACATTCATGGGCCTGCCCCTTCATATTTATTCCTCTTGTTCTACAGAAGCCATGGAATCAGATATATGGGTTTGTTTCCTTTTCTTTTAAACCTCAGAGGAAGTTTTCTCAGCGATGTTGCTGCTGACATTTTGTGCCAGTCAGTTCTTTGCTGTTGGCTTTCTTACACTGTGTGAGAAGCTTAGCATCATCCCTGACTTCTGCCAACTAGGTTCTAGCGGCCCTTCCTGTCCTCAGCCATGACAGCCCCAAATACCCTCAGACGTGTCAAATATTTCCAAGAGAAGGGGGTGCGAAATCGCCCGCAGTAGAGACCAAGTGCCTTGGAGCCTCTTGAAAACCTTTTTAGAAAGTGAAAGAAACAATGACCTTACAACAGCGGTTATCAATCACGTGACTTCTTACATAAGTTGTTTGATTCCTCTGCAAAGTGGAATAACAACACCCATTTTCCAGAATTTAGATTTCAGCAGAAATTCCTAGGTACATAGTAAAGTCTGGATACATGGTTGTCACTGTCATGCTTATTTGAGGAGTTCCAGCTAACTTTTCTCAACCAGTGACTCCAATTTAAGAAAAGGTATCTCTCTCTGTCTCTTTCACCCTGCAAACAGAGCATGATGAATGTGGCAGCGGGCAGCACAACTGTGACAAGAACGCCATCTGCACCAACACTGTCCAGGGACACAGCTGCACCTGCAAGCCGGGCTATGTGGGGAACGGGACCATCTGCAGAGGTGAGCTTGCTGCCCTGGGGGCGAGCTGGGAGCTGCTTCCCTGCCTGGGCTGCTGGTGCTGGTGCAGCAGACCCTTTTGGCCACTCAAGTGGCCAAACATGGACAAAGTCCCTGTTCCTGTTTTATCAGCTGGAAAGGGCCACAGACAGCAGAGAAAAAGAAAAATACTTTGTGTTTAGCATTTTAATAAAGAAAATGGTGAGGACGTGAGTCAGGGGCATGGCTTCGGGACTGGATGTCTGCTCAGCTCTGTCTCTTGGCCTGAATTTGGGAGGGAGACTCTAACTGCTAGTGTGGGCTTTTCTTTTCTGTGGGCTTTGCTCAGGGCATAAGTGGACATTGTTACAGTTCACACTTCAGGTAGCTAATTGGTTAGGAAACATTGTGTTTGGGAATAGCTGAGCAATTCAGAAGTCAGTGTTCTGGATTCCCTCTACATTTAAAATAAAGTTAAAATTCCTCCTTCTGGCTTATGAGGGTTTCATTTGGAACCGGAAAGGAACCCAAATAGCCAAAGCAAACTTAAGCAAACAGAATGAATCCAGAGGCATCACATTAACAGATTTCAAACTATACCCCAAGTCTATAGTAACCAAAACATCATGGTATTGGCACAAAAACAAACATAGACCAAAGGAGCAGAATAGGGAACCTAGATATAAAACAGTCCATTTAATGAGAAAGAAATAACTTTTAAAGACCAAGCTCCCACATTTATGCATTGGTTTAGGCAGAATTTTAAAAGATTGACTTTAGTCCATTTTGGGAGGGGTGGGGTGAAGAGACAGCATCATACATGCCCGTGACTGTAAATGATGAAACTCTTTGTGTACAGCAATCTGACAACAGCTATCGATATCTGAAGTCAGCATTCCCTTGACTCCATCCATTTTACTTCTTGAAATACATTCCAGAAAAGCACAAGCTCATGGACAGAGAAACATGTGCATAGAGTAACGTTTCTGAAACATCGTATGTAGTCACTGAAAACTGGAAACAACAAAAATATCCATCAGTAATAGAACGATTAAGTATCTTTTGGCACATTCATGTGAAGGGATAGAATGCAGTGGTTTGAAACTATAAGCTTGTGTGTGTACACACGAGCATCCACACAGATCCTCAAGACATGTTTTTGAGAAAAAGAAAAAGAAAATCAAGTTACTGGACAATGTAACTTATGGCATTATTGCATGTCTAGGTTTAAAAAATATCCATATACATACTTATGTAACTGTGCAAAGACTGAAAGCATACAAACTATTCCCTTTATTACCCATGGGTATGTGGAAACTGAACATTCATTTGTTGCTGTAAATTCTGTATTATTTTGTATATCTTCCAATGGGAATTTATACGTGAATATTTGGGTGTTTGTTTTTTTTAAAGTTACATGAGGCCCATGAACTTGTGCTCAGCTTTTACTAAAAGGCTGAGAATATTTCCAAAACAAAATGCAGTTCAGTGGATTACAAAGCCCACTGCTGGTACCTGCATGCTCATTCTCTAACTCTGAGGAGCAACATAGGAATTTGATTTTAATGCATTTCTTCAGAATTATGTACCTTGTAAAATCATATTAACTGCCCTGTTCAGTGAGTTTGTGTCTGCCAAGTCCCCTCTTGCCATTGTGATAAGTGGTGGCTTCACCTCTGTGCAATTTTAAAAGTCCAATGGTGAAAAATAGGAGTTCAGATAATGTTCCTGGCATTCACAGACTCTGATGGGAAACGTAGGTTCCCTTGAAAGTTATGAATTAGGGATATTTTCTTAAAGTGATTCTCACAATCAGTTCTGTCGACCTCAACATGTTAGGGGGAATCCTGTGTTTCATCAACCCTGCTTAGTAAGACATTGTGGTATAGTTGAAGAATTTGCTCAAGGAGCTCATACAGCCTGGGCTTAGATTTGCTTTCATTGCTGGTGAGTTATAACTTCCATATTTTTACATATTAAAATTTGGTTCCTATCACTTTTCCTGTTTATTGAATAATATTTTTGCAAAGAATTAGCAACGACGTGTTTTAAGCTATAAAATGCTGTACAAAGTAAAAGCAGCATTACTAGTATTCTAAGAAAGAAGAGGAGGAGGAAGGTGGCAGGTCATGGCTGGCCTGAACCTGAGCCTTCTGCCTGAGGAACCCAAATCTGTGACTCAGTTTTGGGGTGTACATTTTACAGGTAAACTTTACCACCTGTCATTGAGACATTTAGAGTGAGAATTAGCCAAGAATAACCAGAGAAGCTGAACTAGTTCTTTTTTCTAAGTGTTAAATATATAAAAACTTTTGTAGACACGGTGATAGCCATAAACCTCACTAAATCTGAGTAGAAATAAATAGGACTGCTTTTGTTGACAAGTGTGACACAAGGTAGCCATTTTGAAAACAATACTAATTGGTGTAAATTCTCTCGTATGGCTTTCCAAGTGACTAATGCCCACTTAGGAGTTTTTTCTTCAAAAGGATCAAAAAATGCATATTTGCTTCAATAACTATCACCAAGTATGTGTAAGACACTTTGCTGGGTGTGTTCAGATACATTATCTCATTAAGTTTCCACCATAACCATGGGAGATTGAAGCTGTTATTCTATTCTGCAGATAAATCTTAAATGAGACATAGTTGAATCGGATTTAACCCAAACAGTAGAACTGCTTTTAACTTTCCTCTCCCCTTTCCTTGTCCCTTCCCTTCTATTTTCTTTTATCTTTTCCTTCCGTTTTCCCATCCTTGGTTCCCCTTCCTTTTCTTTCTTTCTTTCTTTCTTTCTTTTTTTTTTTTTTTTTTTTTTTTTTTTGATTTTTTTGCTGGGGCCAGGTTTGAACCCACCACCTCCACTATATGAGGCCAGTGCCCTACTCCCTGAGCCACAGGTGCCACCCTGCCTCTTCTTTCTTGACTGATCATCTTTTAATTGCTCCCCCCACCCCCGTAACTAGAAACTGAAAGGAAAATAAAGGGAAGAGTGGGTACAATAATGATAGATAATTATTTTTGTTCACATATTTGATAAATAGACTAAAGTGCTTTTGAAACTGTGCAATATGTGTTGCTAAATATTTTCACAACTGAGGTTAAATGGACAAAATGCCTCCAAACTGTTTCAAATTAGATTTGCATAACCTAACATGAGGGTTAGGCTTATCTGCAGAAGAGTGTTTATCTGCTTTCCCAGCCCCACGGTAATGCTACAAGGGAAAGCAGACTTTCACTAGGCCATTGTCAATACATAGCTGATAGACTAAGCCTTCTTTTTTATCCATCATTAGCTCTGGATAAGATGTGGTGATCCTTGAAAGCATTCTTGTCTTAATGACTGATCATATTGACATTTATTTTATGAACACACCGTGGGTGTGAAGCCAGTGTCTAGAACATAGTTCTGGGCATTGAAAGAGCAAAACCCAAGCTAGACTAGGTCCCTGGGGGTTTCACTATTCAATGTTGGAAAAGAATTTGAACAAAATCTTACAGCCCTTGAACAGTTTACAAAGTGATATTATCTCATGTTGAAGAGACTTATAAAGACTTTCTGCAAATACAGAGCCATGCGAAAAGCATATGTATTAAGATTCCTTTGGTTTCAAATAAAAGCATATGTATTAAGATTCCTTTGGTTTCAAATAATAGGAATCTACTGGCAAAACTGGCTATGTGATTTTCAGAGCCCTGAGAAAAACACAAGTGTGGGCTCCTGGTTCAACAGCAGGAAAGACCTGCTGTCTAAAGGTCCTAAAATATGAAGATTCCTCTCCCCTTCCCCAGTCTCTTTCTCCATGATGTTCTGTATTTGCTATTTAATGTTGCTCCCTTAAACATGGGGATAGTCTTGAGGTGAATGCTGACCCTCCTAGGTGCTTCTGGCCCATCCTGCCACCTGGCACACATGTGGCCCACCAATGTTGGGGTTCCCGGCTTCTATTACCAAGGTACCATGACCTGGGGCAGGGAAGTTGAGTCAATCATACTCCTTCCCTCTATCCCTCCATCCCAATCAACAGCAGATGGGGGACTCTCACTGGGTTTGCAGTCTCTGCACCTGTTCTCTGGATAACCTGTAGAATGTACGAGGGTGCTGCCGACTCAGTGCAAGTGTTGGTACCACCACGCTGTTCCCGGAAACACCAGAGCATGTGTGTGCCTGCCCCAACTTTTCATGTCATGTTCACGTACTAGACCCTTGCATGAGATTTAACATTCTGTGGTCACCATTTTGAAGTTCTTAGTAATTTCATATTTGAATATTTCTTGTAAGGAAAGTCCAGCAAGACAAAGGAACAGGCTCTGGGTGTTTGGGGGCCTTAGCTCAGGTGTGGTCCACCTCCCAGCACCTTCCTGGCTCTCCACGATGGAGTCTCAGCTGTCTTCTGCTGACCCCAAGTATGGCTCCCTGCCTCTTCATTCCCACCAAATTGCCACTGCCCCAGCAGGGTCCCTGTGCAACTTCCCTGGTCACATGCTTGTGAAGTTGGCCATGTCTACTGAATGAGTTAAAGTACAAAGTTTTCTCTCCAGCTTTCTCAATATGTGTCATAGAACCTGAGGGTAAAAAGATGTCTGGCACATAGGAACAAATGATTCTCATATTAATCTCTCCTCCCATCTCCTTTCTGTTTCTTTGGGTCATTTTCATACTTTCTTTGTGGACTGGAATTCTGTTTGTTTGAGGGATTGAGGGTCAGATCCTGTGTATTGCAGTATCAGAAACTTGAGGCAATGTATTAACATATTGTGAGAGCTATTGTGGTTTAAAGATTGCCTACAAAAAGTACCTTTGTTTATTTCACCTATGTTTGGAATCAACCGAGAATCAGATAAGGACATAAAATTCTAGAGACCAAAATGTCGACATCAAAACTTACAAAGATCATGCTAGAGAACATGGCATGTGAGGGGGGGAACAGTAAGAGCATTCATAGTATTTAACCCCCAAATTAGGCTTGTGCAGCCAATCTTAGGTGAACCAGGGCAACCTATGGAGCATCTCCATGTAAGTGAGTCTTCCTCTGACATTTTACAGCAGGTGAAAAAGCCCAGAATGTGTATTTCCCGCAGGCAGGTTGGTCCCTAGTGGCTGAGGGAAGGGCTGAGCTATGCATGCCCGAGTGTCCAGTTTCTCTCTCCCACTCACCAACATTCAGGAAAGGAGGAGCAGGTGGGCCAAGAGGCCAAAGAGCGATTGCTCTGAGGGAAATCAGACAAATGGAAAAAGAAGCATCCCCTGCTCTTACCCTCCAATTTCTATTAGGAATTAGCAAAATGTTTGCATTGTAATCTCATCTTCACCATTAAATGAAAGATACAGGAAGCCTTGAAACAATTTTATTCAGAATTATTTAAATGAGAAATTAGAATAAATAGGTTAGCTGGGGGGTTTATGGGCTCATGACTTCCCTATCTGTTCACAATCTCCACCAGAGGCACAGTCACTTTGGAGACTATTTTAAAGCTAATGCAAGAAAGAGGTAAATTCTCCATCTTTCTTTA
>CAUYPK010103188.1:0-24605 GCA_963574355.1 Loris lydekkerianus
GTTGGAGTTTGATCAAAAGTTTCTGAGTGAGTTTTCTTTTGTGGTAGAGGATTGGGCTGGTCATTGTGAAAGATAGGTCTAAGAATATCCTGAAGAGCTGGTTTGGTTATGGCAAATTTCTTCAACATATGTATGTCATCAAAGTATTTAATTTCTCCATCATAAATGAAACTCAGTTTAGCTGGATACAGGGTCCGGGGTTGAAAGTTATTTTGCTTTAGGAGATTTAAGGTCGATGACCAAGTTTCAGCAGAGAGATCTGCAGTCATTCTAATATTCTTCCCTTTGTAAGTAATGGATTTCTCACGTCTCGCTGCTTTGAGAATTTTCTCCTTCATATTAACTTTAGTGAAGTTAATTATGATATGCCTGGGGGATGTCTTATTGGGATTGAGTCATGCTGGGGTTCTGAAACTGTCTGCTATCTGAATTTCAGAATCTTTTGGCATGTCTGGAAAATTATCTTTCATAATTTCATGGAGATGGGCCTCTCTGCCTAGCGAGGCTACTTCATCAGTTTCAGGCTTCCAATGAGGTGGATATTAGTCTTCTTCGAATTATCCCAGAGCTCTCTGAGAGAATGATCTGTTTTTGCTCTCCATTTCTCTTCTTTTTTGAGAGTTTGGGAGCATTCAAAGGCTTTTTCTTTAATGTTAGAAAACCTTTCTTCTGCTTGCTCCACTCTGTTACTGAGGGATTCTACTGTATTTTTCAGATCTTAGAGGGCTGAAAATTCTTGCTTGAGTGCGTCAAAATCTTTGGTGGTTTTGTCTTTAAGTTCGTTTAATTCTTGAGACAACTTTTGAATTTCTCCTCGAATTTCTAATTCCGATTTTTGAATTGCTGCTCGAGTTTCTAATTCCAAATTTTCCTCCATTTTATTAATCTTTTTTGCAATCCAAATTCTGAATTCGATTTGTGACATCTTGGCCAGCTGTTTATGAATGGGATCTTCAGTTACATCTGCCATATCTTTCCTTGGGGGGGGGAGGGGGGTTGATCTGTTCTGGTTATTCATGTTACCAGAGTTTTTCTGCTGATTCCACCCCATGATTGTTTGACACTGTTTGATTTTTCCCCTGGAGCTTTGTTGAGGCCCCGTACAGTGCTATGGCCTGAGAAACTGAGGACTTGTTTGGTGTGGTGGGGCTAAGTGGTTCTGTCTTGTTTTCAGCTGATCTCTGTTTGACCCTAGTGAAACAGTTACTCTGGGTTGAAGTCTCAATGTGGAGAAATGCCAGCATGTAAGTTACCCCGCCCCCCACTGGCAACAATTGGAAAAGGAAAATCAAACCTTCCTACAACCACACACCCAGGGCACCACCTGAATAGTCGTTGGGTGATTGGCTCAGTTCAAAAGGTCCAAATCAATTGTGTCAGCACCTGTCTCTGGTGGGAGAGTTTAAAAGGTCTCTGGCAACTGGATCAGGGGTCTGGTGACTACACTGATATGGCTTGCTCCAGTGCTCTGTGGAGTCAGGAGGACTCACCCAGCAAATAGATCAGTCTGGGAAGGTTGATGCCTTCTTCCCCACCTTGCACCTCTGTCACACCCAGTCACTGATAGTCCCGCAGGGCTTTGACCCAGTTGCCTGTAGTGAATAGATACTCCAGGGGGTTGCACCTACCTGAATCAGAAGGAAATCTATTTCTGCTGAGCCAAGCCGCTGCGCTCTGTCTCTGTCCAGTAGGGGGAGGTCAGGCCTGACAACCTCAGGCTCTTGATTGAGGCTGGGGGGTATTCCCTCAGTTCCAGCCCCACCCCTGATTGATGGTACTGACAGAACAGAACAGAACAACTTTGCTGGAATTTGTTTCTGTCCCTGCTAAATTACCCTGCATTAGAGAAGCTGTTTTGAGTTCCCAGAGCCTGCACCTCAGGCCCTGTCTTTGCTCCTGCAGGTTTGTATTCGGTTACCTGTCAGTACTAGCCTCTTGTTTTCCTTTGTCTATAGGCTGACGATCCCCTGAGGGCCAGGTGTGTCTTCGGCTCAGTAAAGTGGTCCTCTGGGTTCGCCCTGCCCTGGGAACTTCCCTGCTCTGTGCATGCGATTCTAGTTCCCGTGCTCCACCCCGACCGGTACCGCCTCAGGCAAACCCTTTACTCACGGGGCCTGCATTTCCATCCCAGATCTATTCTGTGGTGCTTGCCACCTGAGTAGATGCCTGGCCTCCTCTGGTTGCCCACGGAGACAGAAGATGTGGCTTCAGAACATCCAGGAGTGAGCCCTATTGTTGCTAAAAGACAGCTGCTGCTCTGTGCCTTGGATCACCGCCGCTCTGGTGTGGTTCTGTCTCAGCTGACCATCCTGTCCTTACTCCTGTGCCCCAGAGTCAGCACTGAGCAGTTGCAGTTTAGGCCCTATCCTCACCCCTCGAGAAATCACCCAAGAATCTGGATTACTAGGGGACAGGCCTCCAGACCCCAAAGTGAGAGTGGAGGGGAGTGCTGGGAGCTCAGAGTTGCAGAGAATATATACAGTTTTATATAGTTTTATGCCTGGCAGGAGAACGCTGTGGCACCCTAATAGGGGAGGTAGGTCCTGTTTTTAGAGGATCTCTCCCATGGAGTGTAGTGGGAGGACCTTTGAACTCTGCTCGTTTGTTTGTGGGGCTCTCCCAGCCGTTCTTATGGGGCAGGGGACTGCTGTCCGCTTGGTGATAGATTTTGTACCTTTTGTTTGTATCCTTGGGGTCGCAGCTCACCTCAGCGGGATTGATGTGCATTCTTCAGCCTTCTCTCTTGGTGCTGCTCAAATCCACCAGGTTACTTGCTAAATTTCTGTCCTTTAACTCTCCTTCTGGATGGGAGCCTCTGTGGAAAGCTGGCTTCAGTCAGCCATCTTGTCTCCACCCAGTTGCGAAGTATTGAAAGATTTATATGTTAGACTAGTCTCAATCCAGCAACAACCTAATGAGCACCAGCAAGGGAATACTAAGTAGATGATAAGCAGAATAAGGTGTGGAATTTGTGTGGAAAAATATTCAGGTTAGCTTACTAAAGCAAGTTACAGACAGGTACTCGGAGTCTGATTTTATTTGTGGGAAAGATTTATTTGTTAACACAAACAAAATTCACCATCATAGCCAAAAAATAAAATTTATTATAATTTGTAATAAAAAAATAATTATTTTAAAAACTTATTTATTTTGCTGTTTATTATAATTTAACATTTAAGGAGATTATCTGAGCTTGTCATTTTTTATATTATCTTCTTTGCAAAGTCAAATTCTGGGCAGACATGCTCTCAAATCTTCTAAGGACTCTAGCCGTGTTGAATTTTTGTTTTTAATATTATTCATTGCAGAAAAGCTCACTTCATACAAATATGACATCAAGAATGGAAAAGTATTTGTAGTGCTTTTTTGGTAATATTTGGAAATTCACCCTAGAGAGATAACTGAAAGGTTGTAATATCCAATGTTGAATATTTTATTTTATCTTTAACAGTATCACTCTGTTGCTCTGGAAGTAGAGTGCTATGGTGTCACAGCTCACAGCAACCTCAAACTCTTGGGCTCAAATGATCCTTTTGCCACAGCCTCCCAAGTAGCTAGGGACTACAGGCACCTACCACAGCGCTCAGCTATTTTTAGCGACAGGGTCTCACTCTTGCCCAGGCTGGTCTTGAACTCCTAAACTCAAGCAGTCTACCTGCCTGGGCCTCCCAGAGTCCTAGGATTACAGATGTGAGCCACCTCACCTGGCCTGTTGTGAATATTTTAATTGCAGTATTCTGTCATTTCTTATTTCTGTTAATTCTTCCTCTTCTGTAATATTGAAATTTGCTGATGGACATGCATTTAAATGATTGAGTGATGTACTTACCCAATTCAGAGATTTTATGTCAAGTGTAGGCATAAGAAAATACTTTTCAAATTTGTGTACAATATATCTAAACTTTGTAAAATTTGTTCCACAAGATTTTCATCCATTTTACACCTTTTCACTCGTTTAAACATTTCTACTGCATTTTCTCGTTTAATTCTTTCCTTCCAGAGCAGTGATTTTTCTCTGAAAGCACTAATTTTATCTGTAGATGTGAGAATATTTTCATGATTTCCATGTATACTCTTATTAAGAGTTTCCAAACCCTGAAATAAATCTGCAGGAAATGCAACTTTATTACACCAAACCTCATCATGAAGTAAATCACCTAATTTACAAAGTTCAATTTTATTGAAGGTTGATACTTTTTTTAATTCATTAAATCTTGATAGAACTCTTTCTAGAGATAACCTTCTCACATCTGTACCCAGTAACAGCCACCTAAGAGAAACATCCACTGAGGAACATAACTCTGCAAATAATCTTGATCGCAAAGGCCTGCTTTTTATATAATTAATCATTTTAATAGTGTTGTCTAGGGCCTTTTGTAATTCAGGCACTAATAATTTTGATGCTAAAACTTCTCTGTGTAGAAAACTGTGCGCAAAAATAATTCTTGGATTTTTTTTTTTTTTTTTTGTGCAAGTATTACAAATCCTTTTACATCTCCAGACACAGATAGGGCTCCATCAGTATAAATACACAGGAATCCCAAGACAAGTTCTTAGAATTAAAATAACTACTTATCAAATTGAAAATGTCTCCATCTATTGTTGTTTGGAGTGGTCAACAGAATAAAAACTGTACTATGATTTCTTCTTGTAGACCTGCAGTTCTCAACCTGTGGATCGAGACCCCTTTGGGAGTCAAAAGACCCTTTCACAGGGGTTGCCTAAGACCATCCTGCCATATCAGATATTTACATTACAATTCATAACAGTACAAAATTACAGTTATGAAGTAGCAACGAAAATAATTTTATGGTTGGGGGTCACCACATTAGGAACTGTTAAAGGGTTGTGGCATTAGGAAGCTTGAGAACCACTGATACAGACAAATCTACTGAATGCTAAAAGCTGGGGTTGATTCATCCAACTGAATTGAAAGCATGTTTACTTTGCAGTGAGATATTACTTGAAATTCTATATTTTTGAATAAATCCTTAACACACTGAGAAATTATATTACCTGAAAGCAGAATTTTAAAAATTTCCTTTTTGTGTTCTTCTCCAAACATTGTTTTTACAGTTGTACAGCAGGCCAATAAAATAACAGGTTCTTCAGTTGTATTTAGAAATAAGCTGGTGTTTATTTATTGTAACAATAAGACATTTATTAATTATAACAATGATATACTTGTATAATAAATTTAAAGAGGTTTTAATTTTGATACGTACACTTACTGTGCTTTGCATTTCTTTTGAAAGTAATTTAATTAATGATCTTTACAAATTTTTGTGGCATTTGTAAGATCCTTTCACAGCACACTGGTTGGAAATCACTTGTCTAGACCTTAGAGATCTGGGTATTTAATTTAGCTGAGCTGGAGTCTCAATGAAGTGATATGCCTTAAAATAGCTAGTTAAGATCAAGGTCAAGGCTGGTACTCAGGTTTCCAATTTCAAAATTCATTGTACTACATTAGCAAGGTAGATATTTTCAAGACAAAAATTATTTATGTTCTCTCTTTTTTTCATTTACATTCTCTTAATTTAAAACTCAGTCTTTGAAGTCAATAGTGTGATTACACTTACTTTTTGACAGCGTTGGTCAAGTGTATCATTTTGCTAGGATAATCATATATTCAATGTGCCTGAGACAATCTTAATCTATCCCGGCATTATTACCAAAAGTGCCTTCTTTCATTTTTAGAAGTATCTGGGTGTGGACAGTATATTTCATGGTCATCCTAGTTATTACCATTTTATTGACTCTGAAAAGTTGTATAAGGTACCAGAGTAGAGGTTATGACCTAATTAATTGTAATGCAAGCTGTGATCAGTGCTGAAGTGCTACTCTGATTCTAAATGGAAATTGACAGGCAAGGAAGGCTTTTTCAAGAGTGTGGCCTTTGGGGTGAGCCTGGAAGAATGGGTGAGATTTTAGGTTAGTCAGATTACAAGAGGATGGAGGAAGCATGACATTTCAGGTGTATAAGGAAGAGGCTCAAAGTGCAGTTCCAGAATAGCAAGCGGTTTCAGTTCATCAATGTGTAGAGAAGATTAAGTACAGGAGTATACATCTGGGAGGGTGTGTGTGCAAGGACCAGATTACTTAATACCAAGACAAAGGGTGAAAAATTTATTGAGTCCTTGGGAAGACCCTAGCAATTTTAGGGTACATAAGGATCACTTTAAGAGGATAATATATTGGGGTGTGTCTGATGGTTTCAGAGAGGAAAATCTGTGAAACCAATCAGGAGGATTTTGTACCAGTCAGGCGTGGTGTTTAAGGCCCTCAAGGGGTGTTAGCAGTAGAGAGACTTTCTTTTTATCCCCTAAAGGCTGATACATGGTGAATATTTATTTAAAGTGTTGAGTACATATTTCTATAAAAGAAAAAAAGACATGGTTTATTGGATAATTTAGGTTAAGAGAAGAAAAGATTGAAATTTTACACTAGACATAGAGGGATTCTACTTAGGTGGACAAAGTTAATCCCCATTACTGTTGAGTTGTATTTTAGTGAATGCTCTGGTTTTAGATAGCTTTGGAGAGGTAGACTTTAGAGAAGTGGGCACACAATTAGAATATGAATACTTTGTTTAATGTTGAACATTATTTTCTTCTTTGACAAAAGTCATGGATTTTAAGACCAGAACTCATGGAGGCCAGGTAGTAATTTAGTACTTAAATAATTTTGGGGGTTGGTAGTTAAATAGAAGTACTGCAAATGACCTTTCTGGATTCAAAGATGGATTTAGAATTGTCAGAGAGCAAACTTGAGTTTGAATTTAAGGATATTATTTTGTTATAAGGAAAGAATCTATTATGCAGTGCTAAAACACCAGAAGGAGTATAGTATGTCTGAATATCTTTTAATTGGTAGCAATATTTGAAAGATGCTAAATTATACAATAATGTCATAGTTGGCAGAAGATTATTTGGGTCTGAAAGACATCACTGACAATCTGCTGCTTGTAGACTTTATTTCATGTAGTTTGAGTTCTAGAACAGTGTGTTTTTTATTTTAGGATATAGTGTTGGCATGGAGTCTGTCTGTCAAATCGAGGCATGCTTAAGGAACCACCAGAAATAAGTAGTAAAATACATTTTGAGAGATATTTTTCTTTGGTATTATCATTTTAAGTGTTACTACTGCCTCATAACTACTTACTATTGGTACTGGCCTAATTTTTTTTTTTTTTTTTTTTTGAGACAGAGTCCCACTTTGTCACCCTCGTTAGAGTGCTATGGCATCTTAGCTCACAGCAACCTCAAACTCTTGGGCTTACGTGATTCTCTTGTCTCCACTTCCCAAGTAGCTGGGACTATGGATGCCTGAGGCAGGGTCTCACTCTGGCTCAGGCTGGTCTCAAACTCCCGAGCTCAGGCAAGCCCCCTGCTTCGGCCTCCCAGAGTGCTGGAATTAAGGACGTGAGCCACTGTGCCTGGCAACTGGCCTAATATTTTTAAAAACAACCTTTGTTGGCTGGGTGCCCGTAGCTCAACGGTTAGAGCCCAGCCAGGACCTGCTGAACAAACAAACAAAACAACAACAACCTTTGTTTCACCAGGGTTACTGTGAATTTCCCCTTTGATAGCATTGTAGGCCTATAATGCTAAAGTGAATGTGAGAGACTTTTTTCTGGATCCCAGTTTGGTGCTGATTTTCTCTCAGTTTTTAGAGTTTCTCTTCAATTTACATGCTTTTACAAATTTGAGTAGTTGTAGTTTCTTTCGAAGTAGTTTTCTTAGAGATTTTTTTTTAATTGTTTGGGGTTCATTGAGGGTACAAAGAATTAGGTTATACTGATTGCATTTCTTAGGTAAAGTCCCTGTTCTAATTGTGTCCCGCCTCGAAGAGGTGTGCCATACACTGTAACTCCATCCCCTCTCTCCCCCATCACCTCTCTCCTCCCCTCTTCCCATTCCCTCATTCCCCTGCCACCACCCCCCACCTTGAATTGATTTGAGTTTTTCTCTTATGAGGATGTGTATTAGATCATCTACTGGTGTCATATTAGAATTGAGTACATTGGATTCTTGCTTCTCCATTTTTGTGATACTTTACTAAGAAGAATGAATGTGTTCCAACTCTTATCTAGGTTAATACAAAAGATGTAAAGTCTCCATCTTTTTTAATGGCTGAATAGTATTCCACAGTATCTATAGTACAGCTTGTTAATCCATTCCTGGGTTGTGGGCATTTAGGTTGTTTCCACATTTTGGCGATTGTAAATTGAGCTACAATAAACAGTTTAGTGTAAATGTCCTTTCTGATAAAATGATTTTTTTTTTCCTTCTGGGTAGATGCTTAGTAATGGGATTGTAGGATCAAATGAGAGGTCTAATATCACTTCTTTGAGGATTTTTCCATACTACCTTGACGAAAGGTTGTATTAGTTTGCAGTCCCACTAGTAATATAAAAGTGTTTCCTTCTTTCCACATCCATGCCAACATCAGCAATTTTGAGATTTTGTGATATGGGCTATTCTCTCTGGGGGTAGGTGATATCTCAGGGTGGTTTTGATCTGCATTTCTCTGATGATCAGGGATAATGAGCATTTTTTCAAATGTTTGTTAGCCATTTGTCTGTCTTCATCAGAGAAGATTTTGTTCATATCTCTTGCCCAGTGGTACATGGGATTGTTCACCCTATTTTGTTGATTAATTTGAATTCTCTGTAGATTCTAGTTATCAACCCTTTGTCAGATTCATACCCTGCAAATATCATTTCCCATTCTGAAGGTTGTCTTTTTGCTTTACTTGTTTTGTCCTTAGCTAACAGAAGCTTTTTCAGCTAAATTAAGTCCCATTTGTTAATTTTTGTTGTTGCAATGGCTGCTGAAGTCTTTGTTATAAAACCTTTGCCCAGTCCAATATCATCAAGAGTTTTCCCCATACTTCCTTAGATTTAAATCTTTTATCCATCTTCAATTTTTATAGGCGAAAGGTGTGAGTCGAGTTTCAGTCTTTTACATGTGGTTATCCAATTCTTCTAGCACCTTGTTAGAGATCTTACTTAGAGACTTTGAATTCTCTTGCTTTTTATATAATTGGAGGAAATAAAAACTGCTAGAATCTGAAAACTTGTAAATCTGAATCTTTAAAAATGCTAATGTTATTTCTCTCGACTACATCTTAGAAAATCGGTTGTGATTAGAGTTAATGTAAATCATTAAGCACATTGAAACAAAGACAGTTTTTCCTTTTTTATTGGACTAAATTGGTAATGAGTAGAAATTACTTTACACATTTTGTCTCCCCCCTTTTCTCTGGATGTTGGAATATTACTGAGAAGGCAGCATTTGCGTTTTGGATGAAAGAGTAAGCTATCTTTTCCCTGGACTAACTGTTGTGGTGGATGCGTCATTAAAATCTGACACACCTTTTTTAATGAGTGCTTTTGATGTCAGGAAAAAGTCAGATGACTTCCTTAAAATCGAAACCTCTTTCCTGCATACAAGAATGGGAGGAGTATTTTGTATTCATTTATTTTATAACTTCCTTCAATTGCTTATATAAGTCATTTGTTGAAACTAGCAGTTCACTGCAAGGGCAGCTTATCAGAACACAGACATAGTAAAAACTCCCAGTAGAGTATATTCCTATCATATTATTCTTCTCTACCTTGGAGACTTGCTTGCTCAGAGGACCTCTGCAGTCTCTGGGATCATTCACATGCACTCACGTGCACTCATTCTTTGCTTTGAAATTACTTGAATACTCAAAATATGTAGCCTTGGCTATTTGGGGGAGTTTACATTCACCTTGCATTTGTCTCTGATCAGTTTCCTAGTTATTCAGCAACTGTACTCATGGGTATTTCAGGTATTTGAGTACATTTGAATTATTTAATTTTGGAGTATATTTTTCCCTCACAAGCAAGGAAACTCAGTACCAAATTCATAAGCACCACTTTCGGTTGAGCCTCAAAACTGTCAGGAAGTCCTATTAAGTTTTCCTGGTCTCCTTCCTCTCCCTTTCTTGTATATCAGTTATTTGAAAACTCCTCAAACCTGTAATTCCATATGTTAGCAGATGACCCCACATTTTCCATTCACTGGAATTTGAGGTTCCTTTTGTGATCTAATGCATGGTCAGTTTTTTGGTGCAGTTCTAGTTGGAAATAGGGTCATATTTGGGGTGTATAAGTATGAAGGCTCAAAGTGCCTCCCCTATGTTAAGTTCGGACACTGCGGTTTGTAAATATTAATGTAACTACCATTTTCTAAGAAAATATATTTCTAAGAAAGTATGATTGCAGATTTTTTGAATTTCTGTTACTGCTTTATATATTCAGAAGCTATGTTGTTGCCATATTAGGAGTGAGGACTTTTCTTCCTGATAAGAGTATTTTGTTTCATCAAATCTAAGACATAAAAGATTAAAAAATACAATCCAATTCCAGAGATATTAAAATATTAAAAAATGCATCTTAGAATCAAGAAAATATGGCATTTGTTTTATCAGCAGGAAGCATTCATGTCCTACTTCATTCTGATTGCTTTCAACTCTGTTTTTCTAATATTGATATTACTGCTTTCTTTTTAATACCATTGTTTGATACATATTTTCTATTCTTTCATTCTCAAACTTTTGGTGTCCTTTTGTTTTAGACTATGGACTTTAGACAGCTTTACACTGACTATCCTTGTGAGTTCTGCCTTCTCAGTTTTTTCTGTTTATCAAATGTCTACCCTTAAAACTTTGACATACTCATTGAGCCATATTTTTTTTTCTAGCAACATTTAGAGTTAATCACTCTTTCCCTCCTAACTAAACAATTAAAAAACCTCTACATGCTTTCACTGCCTTCTTGCTCATGTACTGTATGTTCCCCTAAACTATATTCTCTGGGCTCCAGTTTCTACTTACTTGTATTCATTTGTCTTAATTTATTTTGCTTTATTATATATTATGGTAAATTTCTCAGAAAGGGTACATAAGAAGTAAATTTTCAAGATTTTGCACATTTGAAAATACTTCATTTGCTTTTATATACATTATTGCCTTTATATACATTATAATGTACAAAAAATACATTATTTGCCTCATTGTCTTAGCATACCATTAGGAATCAGTTTCTTTTTCTTCTGTTGATCCTTAGGTAGCCTACTTTGTTCTCTGAAAGCTCTTGGGATTTTTTATTTTTATCCTTTGAATTTTGAAATTTCAGGGCATGAATTTATTTCTTCTTCCACCTTCAATTTATATTTTTCAGCATTGAGTGATTTTTTTAAATTTAAAGTTTTGCACCTGTTTTGGTCCAGAAAAATCTTATGGTATTATATATTCCAGATGTTGTCTGCTATGGTGAATTTCCATGCAGGCTTAACAACAATGTACATTCTGCCAGTGTTGCATGGAATATTCTATAAATGTCAATTAGATCAAACTGACAGTGCTTTACAGAACATCTGTGTACTTACTAATTTTTTCCTTTTGGTCTATCAGTTATTGAAAGAAAGATATCTAAACTCTCTGTAATAGTGAATTTTGCTTATTCTTGCAGTTCTTTTCAGTTTTGCTTTATGTATTTTGGCACTCATTTGTTGGGTGCATACATGTTTAGGATTGCTATATCTTCTTGAAAAATTTAACTTTATCATTATGTAATGACTCTTTTCCTGGTAATCTTGCTTGTTCTGAAGTCTGCTTTGTCTAAAATTAGTATGGCTAATTAATATGTCAATAAAATTAACATAAAGCTGCTCCTCCTTTCTTTTATTTAGTGTTAGCTGATGTATCATTCTCCATCTCTTTACTTTTCTTTTAACCGAACTAATTGTAACTTTCAGTCCTTAATGAAAGGATATTTAAACTATAATCACTAATAGATGAAGATCTTTAGAAAGATCCTCCTACTTAAAATTTTGAAGTCATTTTCTAATCTGCAATAGAGAGATGTTTTTAATTCAACCAAGTCTCCTTGGACAGGTCCCAAGAAAAGAATCTGTAACCTCCTTTCAGTTCCCAGAGCTTTCATTCATCCCTTGAGTAACCTTCATCATAATTGCCCATGCTCATGTTTCTTTTGTTCAAGCTACCCTTGTCCTCTACCCTTCTACTTCCTCTTCTGTGTGTGTCTTGTCTTCTCTTGCCAGTATTTCTCCCCAGTTTTTTTTTTTATTGTTGTAAAATACAGCTAGTATAAAATTAACTGTGTTAACATTATAAATATATAAACATATTTCCTTGGCATTAAATACACATTCATTTTGTTGTGTGACCATCACTATCATCCATCTCCATGACTCTTTTCATCTTGCAGAACTGAAACTCTATAGCCATTAAACAAATAACTCTAATTCTTCTCTCTCCCAGCTTCTGGCACCTACCATTCTACTTTCTATGATTGTGACTATTCTAGCTTCACATAAACAGAACCATATCGTATTTGTCTGTGTGCAACTAGTTTATATCACTTAGCATAATGTCCTGAAGGTTCATCCATGTAGTAATAGCATATATTAGAATTTCCTTTCTTTTTAATACTGAATAATATTACTTTATAGACCATATTTTGATTATCAGTTTATTCATCATTAGATACTTGGATTGCACCAACATTTCAGCTATTGTGAATAATGTTGCTATGAACATGGGTGTACAAATATTTCTTTGAGACTCTTTTTTTGGTTCTCTCAATTATATGCCCAGAAGTGAAATTCCTGAAACATATGGTAATTCTAATAATTTTGAGAACTTTCATACTGTTTTCCATAGCTGTATCATTTTATGTGTATATGCCTATCAACAGTATATAAGGGTTCCATTTTGTTCCATACTGTCACCAAAACTTGTCATTTTCTATTTTTTTAAGTAGTGATTTTAATGGTGATCAACCCTTTAAATATCTGAATCTTCATATTTAAAGTAGGGTTTCCTTTAGACAACATGTAGTTGTGTCTTGTTTTTTATCTACTCTGACAGTCTTTGTCATTTAATAGGTGTTTTTACGCCATTTACATTTAAAATGATTGTTCCAAGAAAACCCACAAAATGCTTTTTAAAAGTGATTATCGATATAATTAGATTAATATCTACCATGTTTGTAACTGTTTCCTTTTTATTTATTACATTTGTTATTTGTTTCTTACCCTCTTTTCTTCCTTCTTCAATTCTAAGTATTTTATATGATTCTACTTTACCTCCTTTCTTAGAATTTTGATTATACTTCTTATTAAAAATTTTTAGTGATTCCTCTAAGTTTTATAAACTATGATTTTAACTAATCTAGGTCCATCTTCAAATAACTCTATACTATAGTAACACTCTACTACATAAAACAGGTACTTTATAACAGTATTCCCAGTTCCTTCCTCCCATCCCATGTGATATTGCAGCCACATCTCACTTATTCATATGTTATAACCATCCATATATTGTTACTATTTTTAAAAGTTACCTTTTAGATCAGTTAAGAATAAGAAAATACAAAATCTTATTTTATTTTCATTTGTTCCTTCACCAACATTCTTTCTTTTTTAATGTAAATCCAAGTTTCTGGCCTATGTTATTTTCCCTGTTGCAGGACTTAAACTTTTTCCTGTTGAAGAACTTCTAACCTCTTTTGCAGGGCAAATTATTTAGTGATTAATTTTCTCATTTTTGTTTGTCTGAGAAAGTCTTTATTTCTCATTCACTTTTGAAGTATAATTTTGCTGGATATAGAATTTAAGGTTGATGGTTACTTTTTCTTTCAACACTTTACAATTTCACTTCATCCTCTTCTGGTTTTTGACATGAAGTTCACTATAATAATTGTTTTATAATTTTTATAATTGTTCTTTTATAAATAAGGTATTTTTCTTCACCTCTGGCTTCTTTTATGATTTTCTCTTTGTTTTCGCTTGTCTGGATATGATGCGCTTTAATACAGATATTTAGAATGTTTTTTGTGCTTAGTCTTCTTGAAACTTCCTCGATTTTTGAGGTTAAGTGTTTGTCATTAACTTTGAAAAGATCTCAGTGATTACTACTTCAAATATTTCTTCTGTTCTAATCTTTCTCTTCTCCCTCTGATATTCCAGTTAGATTTTTGTTCCTGTACCTTTTTTTGTACCTTTTGATATTGTTTTACCATTTTTGGATATTCTTCTTTTTCGTGCATTGTTTTTTCTCTTTTCATTTCAGTTTGAGAAGTTTCTATTGACCTATCTTCAAGTTGACCAATTATTTCTTCAACTATGTTGAAGTTACCAATAAGCCTATGAAAGGCATCCTTCACTTTAGTTACTGTGTGTGTTTTGTTTCCTTTGTTTTTTTTCTTATAGTTTTCTCTCTGCTTACTCATATTCTATTGCATGTTAAACACTTTTTTCATTAGATCCCTGAGCATGTTAGTCGTAGGTATTTTAAATTCCCTGTCTGATGATTCCAACATCTGTATATTATCTGTTTCTTGTTCTGATGGATGTTTTATTTCTTTGGTCTGAGTTTTTTCTTGTAGACATGCTTTGTAATTTCTTGTTGATAGCTAGGCCTCTTGTATTGGGTAATAGGAACTGAGATAGGTAGGCATTTAGTGTGAGGATATATAATAAAACTTTTGTAAGTTGACTACCCAAGATACTCTAACAAACTGGTCAACATACAGAGGTGGTCCACATAAGGAAAGAGGCCTGCTTGTTTGATACATACAGTTATGTCTGGGCTATCAAAATTAAGTCAGCTTAAGGAGTATAAGGAGCTTAAGTCAGTATAGGGAGGTGGTCAACTATGGAGGTTCTACCGTATTTTAATCCACCTAAAAGCTGCATTGTGGGGTTCTATGTTTAACATTTGTTGTAGTTACAGGTACCAGAGACTTCAGGTTCTTGTAGTTAGTGTATTTAATTTTTTGTCTTTGCTCTTGGCTTTGGAATTTTCTTATGTATCACTTCCCAGAGTCGTTTTTTTCTTGTAGCACTTTCAGCTGTAATTATACTTGAGCCCGTTTACGTGTTGTTAAGATGTTGGGGAGTAGAAAATTCAGAGGTTCTTATGATTAAATCTCAGGTTTTTTTATGGGACTGTGTCTCATGGCTGTGATGTACACAAGGGTTTCTCCAGTGGTATAGCTTTTTTCTCCCTGCCTCCTACTCCCTTCCTCACCTGTAGTGTTTCCAATCTATTTCCTTTGAATCCCTATCCTTTCTTGACTGTGAATTGCTGTAATCCCCTCCACCACCACCACCACCACCACCCACCATCACCCACCACCATCCCCAGATGAAACAGGAAAGCTGAAGGAAGTTGGAAGGGTGAAGAATTCTTTTTCTGCAGCTCAGAGTAGGTTTCAGAATTATGCTCTGGAAAAGAGTCTGGGCATGTTTCACAGGGATTACTCTTTCTTTCCCCTGCCAAGTAGGAGAGAATGCTTTAGAGGGTGAGAGGTGAGAGTCTGGTGGAGCTTTTGGAGGGAGTGCTCACAGAAATACAGGGTCATCCCTAAGACTACATCCCCCAGGATTTTGTCGTTCTCGTACTCCACACTCAAGCTTCAGCAATTCATCCAGCTTTCCCTTTGGGTGTTCCTGCCAGTCTATTGCTCCAGTGGCTTCTGTTTCCTGGAGATAGATCTTGGTTGCTGTGTATCTCTGGACGTGCCTCTCTTTAGGTTTTGGCATGGATATTTGCCCTGCAGTCCAGTTTTCTGATAAGTCCAAGAAAACCCGTTCATGTTCAGTTTGGCTAGCTTTTTCTTGTAAGGATGAGAATGATGACTTTCAAGCTCTTTACATACCAGAGCTAAATCAGACTTCTCTCCTGCCTGTATTTTAATCTATAAGATCACTAGAAGTTGTTTTTTTTTTAATGGCTTATTCTTGACTTTTGCTATTCTAATCTTTGCTGTCTATTAAAGTGGTCTCTTGTTTGCTTATTTGTTCTGTTTATCCTTTACTTTTATTTCTCCTATTGATCTTTATGCTTCTCTTTCATGTTAATTCCTGATGATTTAACTTTCCATATGCAGATTTTCTCTTCTTTTCTTTCTTTCTTTCTTTTTTTTTTTTTGGCATCATAGGATTGGAAAGTGTCTTTGGTTATCCCTATTTACCTGTTATTGATCTGAGGACAAGTCTATTCATAGAAATTTGTCATATGTACTTTTGGGGGGAAAGAAGATTTAAGGTTTTAGCCCAGAAATAAAACTAGTTAATCTGTGGTTCAGTATCAGCAGAAGAGGAAATGTTCTCTGACCCAGGTACACAAGATTTTCCTCCTGTCGTTTTCTCATGTCCTTTACTCTGTGGAACATTCCTACTTTTGTTTACCTGCTCATCAGAAAACTATTTTCTCTTCTGCCAGATTTGGCTGTAGATTTTCTCTATTTTTTTGTTTTCACCAAACCACTTTCTATCTTTTATGAAGTCTTCAACGTTTTAATTTTAAGGATGGCATCCTTTTTTTTTGAGTCAATTTTTTTTTTATTAAGTCATATACACATAGATCATCAGTACATTTGTGCCTTTGTGGGATTCAATGTGTTAATTATTTGTACAAATTGGAGTGCTTACATCCTACTAATTAACATAGCTTTCACCTCATTTACTTAATTACAGTGTTAAGACATTTGTGTTCTATACTTGATAGATTTGACTTGTACCCTTGCAATATATTTCATAGGTGTGGTCCCACCATTAACCCCCCATCCAACCACTCCCCTCCCTTCCATGGCATCCTTTGTTATGAAGTCAGTTGCCAAACTCAGCCTAGAAAAAGCACTCCATACCTCACTGCTAAATGTCACTATGGTGACCTTCAAAGTACACCCCTTGGGAAGTGACACATTGCAGCCACTGGTTAGTCCACCCTTCAAAGCATTTTTTCTAGGATGAGTTCATGAATCTCATTGTCAGACCTCATATGGTGATGGTTCTAATGGCCATTCCAGAAAAAGACTTCCAGAATTGCTTTGAAGAGTGGACTAGGCACTTGACATCAGTACATAGCTTCCCAGGGGAGTATTTTGAAGGCGACCATAATGAATTCAGCAGTGAGGTCTGTGGCATTTTTTTCTAGGATGAGTTCATGAACTTAATTGTCAGACTTTGTATACAAGTAGTCATTTCTGTAATTTCAAGAGATTTTGGTTGGAAAGGAAGGTAGGTAGGAAGGTTGGAAGGATCAAGTGTGCTTAAGCCAACTTGATCCAGTCTTACTTTTGGTGAATGAACTTCTTTATTATTACTGATAATTAATAGTTAATATTAAGCACTTGCTCTGTGCCAGGACACATGATAAATAATTTCCGTATATTCCCTTTTAATCTTTATATCAACACAGTCAAGTAAATGTGTTATTTTGTATGTAGACTTAAGAAAACTGAAGCTTAAAAACATTAAGTAACCTGCATAGGGTCACATAGCTGATATATATGGTAGAGCTGGGATATGAACTTAGCTTGTACCACATCAAACTCAGTTAGCTGGAGTTCTGCACTCACCTTGCACTTTGTCACTTAATGGCTTTGCTCATAAGATTCGTACCTTTCATCAGGCCCAAATCCTGTATGTCTTTCAAGGTCCAATTTTAAATACCACCTCAGTTGCTGTGCTTTTGCCAATCTTCTAACAGAAAGAAAACTCTTATGTTTAATTCCACTTTACATTTATTTGACCCTCTTTCTAATACTTTCTATTTTATATATAATGTAATCATTTGATGCATGGAATTTCTTCCCTACTAAACAGCAAAATCACTGAGTAAAGGATTTGTATCTTTTATCATTTGTCATTTATTTCATTTATCTTTATAATTGCCAGCATTGCCTAGCATGTACCATTTCAGTAAATATTAATAAGCAATTATGTGTTTATTTAGTTTAATTTCTGTCTTTAATTTGTAATTGAGTCTCTGTTGGCTTATTATAAATGTTTGTATGGATTTTATTTAAGTATGAATAAAGGATCTTGGATGTATCTTGTTTTAATCCCATTTTTGCAATTAATATCGATGAATATCCAGGAAATGGCCAATAGTTTTATTTTTGTTTTTGTGTTGAGACAAAGTCTCACCTTATTGCTCTGGCTAGAGTGCAGTGAGTAGCATGATCATAGCTCACTGAAACTTCAAATTCCTGGACTCATCCAATCCTCCTGCCTTACCCTTCCAAGTAGCTGGGCCTAGCTGATTTTTCTGTTATTTACAGAAGTGGGGCTCACTCTTGCTCAGGCTGGTCTCAAACTCCTGACCGCAAGTGATCCTCCCTCCTCAGCTTCCCAGAATGCTGAAATTACAGGCATTAACCACTGTACTTGACTGAAATGGCAAATAGTTTTAGAATTAATAGATAAAGGCTCTCATTATACTGCTTCAATTAAGGTATCTGAATATATGTGAAAAACTCAAGGAGATTCAGGATATTTGGAAGTTATTTGCTTGCTAACTAAACATTCTCATTTCTCCTTCTCGAAGTTAAGTAATATAAATTGTAATATGGAAGATGACTTGCAAATCGAAAGTAGTAATCAAATAAATCATTGCTTCTTTCACATAAACCTTGAGTGGAAAAAGCATGTCTGTCAAGTCTTAAAATTCATGTCAGAATTTACCAAAACAATTTGATTTTAAGGTATCTTTTCTTTTAAATAGTACATTGCAAAGAAGTTTGTACCATTTCAAGTAAGTGATATGCTAAGCACGAAATCCCTGAGATACACTATATTAACTGTTTTTTCTATTTCGGGAAATTATAGAATTTTAAAATTATGCACTGTATCTATATAGTGATTACCTTTACAGTAGCCCTTACCATTTTCCAGTGATAGGGCATTCTTTCTCCTAAAACAATTCCATTCTACTGTTGAGTGGAACTTTTTGTTAAAAAAATTATTCTTTATTTTAAACTAAAATCTGCCTCTGTTTTCTAAAGCTTCTTTCTTATCTATACTTTGAACCTACAGAATTTGCAAAAATCGTTAAATTTCCAAACTAACTTCCGTGACAGTGATCGTGGGGCATCCAGCAGGATGCGGGAGGCACAGGCAGTGGGCTTTAGCCATGTAGACATTGAAGCAGTGTCAAGAGGATGCTAATTCTCGGTCATCACCAGTGTGTAGCATTAGTCCTCCGCTTTAGTTTTCTTTAATTCAACATAATTATATTTTAAATTTGGAAATAGTGGTGCATTTAATTCGTTTGGGAAGAGAGGAAGAAGTCCATGTCTTACTCTTCTCGTGTATGAGCTCCATGGAATATGACTTACTTGTTGAGGGGCACCATTGGGAACAACTAGTACAGCCCAAACTCATTATAACTGCCACATATTTTTCAGTGGCTCCTTTACATGATAAATTACTCTCAGGAGCAAAAAATTCGCTGCTTTTCTCACATTCTATTAGTGTTTTTATTTTTAATAAAATATAATGATTAATAGCCTAGTATAAGTGTTGTTTCCCCACTGAGTGTAAATGCTTCATTTGAATGTCTTCAGTCTGAAGAAACAGTTGTTTTATTGGACTTTTATTGTTTTGCTGTGCTTCTCAAGGTTTTTTATTGCTTCTCACGGTTTTTTATTGCTTTCTTCTAGTTATTTACAAGGGGGTGGGGGATGAAATTCTTTATCAGAATCATAGAATGGGGGCCCAGTAGAGAAATTTTGAGAATGAGTACTGAGGTACTTGAACATTCATACATAATTTCAGCATGTGACAAAAAATTATAGCAATTTCAATTGACTCTCCAAAGGCAGTTATAAAAGTAGTTTCTCTCTGACCTATTGGTATTCTGATGACATGAAATACAGATGATTTTATTAAGTCATTTTTTTGGCAAATCAGACTTATAGTATAAAATCAGACAAGAGGTGGACAGGAAAGAAGTATTGAAAAGAGAAATTATGAACTGAATTTTTATAAGAATATGGCATCCACTTATGGGTAGGATAGCTTTTTTTATCATTTTGCTCTTTTAGTAGTGGTACTCTTCAGTCTGGTCATTCTGACATCTATGCCTAGGAACCTGGCTAGGATTAGAAGTGTTTCCTGAGCCACAGAGCAATTTTCCTTTTGCTCAAGAATTCAGAGAACAATTTGGGCTTTGCTGGCATCAAGTATCAGGTGCTTCATTAACTTTAACTAAGAGCTAACTAGATTGTCTCTACTATAATCAAGTTTGAAATGAAGACGCTTGTGTGAATTCAAGACCATTAATAAGGCTAGGCATGGTGACTCACACCTGTAATCCTAGCACTCTGGGACACCCAGGTGGGTAGATCCCTTGAGCTCAGGAGTTTGAGACCAGCCTGAACAAGAATGAGACCCCATCTCTAATAATAATAGAAAATCTACTGGGGCATCATGGTGGGTGCCTGTAGTCCCAGCTGCTTGGGAGGCTGAGGCAAGAGGATTGCTTGAACCCAAAAGTTTGAGGTTTCTGTGTGCTAAGTACTAGGGCAACAGAGTGAGACTCTGTCTCAAAAACAAAAAGACCATTAATAAAACTTCTTTTGTGAAATTGAATGTTGGCTGCATGTAATTTTTATTTGAAAAAGCATATAACTTAGCTAAAATGTTTATAAATTAAAGCAAAATAATTTAGGGTTTATTTGGAAGTTTAATAGCTTGTTATGTGTAGTTTTTGAATATGTAGGATAATGTATGCATTTACATTTACTTAAATGCAGACAGACATCATTCTGATCTATTTTAGTTAGTAAGAATATTACTTTGCCTTAGAATGTTGTGTAGGAACTGGGGCTGTCTAGTTTTGTATAGTCTAAGTCTTAGTCTTAATTTTTATGTAAATTAAATAAGTTCTTTGGAAATTAAACCTTACAAGGTTTTTTTTTTTTTTTTATGCAGTATGTAAGTTCATGTTTTAAAGTCCTTCATATCCCCGGAATTAACATTTTCATTGTAAAATGTTTTCTTAGTTTTTATTTATTTATTTAGTCATTGAACAAACATTTGTTGAATGAGATATTAGTTTCTGCAAAGGAAATAAGTGAATATAACAATTAAAATGCATAAATATTTCTTACAAGGACTAGAACTTAGAAATTTTTTTTAATACAGCTTTATTTTTTATTAGTATTACAGAGGTACTTTTTGAAAAAGTTTGATAAATATTACAATATTTTAAAAGCACCAGAAACTTATCTGGCCGTGACAAAGTAACTAGAAATGGACTAGTCTTCTTGCTATAAACAGCTAGAAAATTGGACAAACTGTGTGAAATAAATGTTTTTAGACATTTTAGAATATATAAGACCATGATCCCTAAGGGAAAACAAATGAGGTAATCCCTATAATTACCCACGAGCTTTCTGCCTGGAGGCCCTTCTCTGCTGCACAGGGCCCCCTACTTCAACAGGCAGAGGGGAACAGCAGACAGTCCAGCAGTCTCAGTGAGACAGATCAGAGTTTAGGACGAGACAGGTAGCTGGAATTTGTGGAGCACACTACTGGGGAGAAGAGAAACGTGAAGAGAAGCAGCTCAAGGAACCTGTGTCAGGTCCCCTGGAGTCTTTTGGATCTCAACATGGCATTAATCGCCACATCTCCTTCTGTTTATGACAGGTTTCTGTTTTACCTCGTCTGCCCTTCATACTTCTCAGCAAGTGGGTTGGATGTTTGTATAGTGTTCTCAGTGGGTTTGTCTGATATTTCTTGCGATAATATTGAGGTTGTGTTTTTTTGTTTTTTTTTTTGAGGAATCCCACAGAAGTAATGAATCCTTTTCAACAAATCCATATGAAGAGTGTGTGATATCAGTATGTCATCTTAATCTTATTAAAGCTTATTCCTGGGGATAAGGTGTGGTGTCTGCCAGTCTTAGTCCCCCTGGGCCAGCTCTTATTCCAGAGCTTCTCTGATTCAATTTCTCCTGAATATATGAGGAATTTTTTTTTTTTTTTCCCCAGACAGAACCTCAAGCTGTCACCCTCAATAGAGTGCTGTGGCATCATAGCTCAGAGCAACCTCCAACTCCTGGGCTCAAGCGATTCTCCTGCATCCGCCTCCCAAGTAGCTGGGACTACAGGTGCCCGCCACAACACCCGGCTATTTTTTGGTTGCAGCCGTCATTGTTGTTTGGCAGGCCTGGGCTGGATTTGAACCCGCCAGCTCAGGAAGTATAGTTGTTGCTGGCACCTTAGCTGCTTGAGCCATAGGCACCGAGCCCAGGTGTGAGGAATTTAATAGCTCCTTTTGCAAGCTTTCAAATAATTCCTCTATTTTCCATATCATTTGTGCCTCCTTACATTCCGCTGGTTTCTGAAGGTCATTTGAGAAACTGGTGTCTCATCCATCTGTCCTTCTGGAGATATTTATACTGACTCTTTTCTATTAAATAATTTACTTTTATCTACCTATTTTTCTGCATATTTTTTATTGAGATAATCTAAACTATCTCAATTTATGCAAAATGGAGTGTGTGTTTCTATTTCTTATCCTGTTTATTGTTAGAGAGTATTTATAAAGTGGTAGACCCAGAAGTGTATGTGGCCTTCCATCCTAAATCTGTAGCCAAAATAGTCTTTCAGAAGACAATATTTGGAATCATCTCTCAAGCTTTCAAATACACAAACCTTTGGCTCGGCATTTTCACTTACAAGAATTATCTTACAAAAATATGTACACATGTACACAAAGGTACACGTATAATGAAGTATAATAGGAGCGTTGCTTGTAGTAGCCAAAAGAATTAAGTAATGGAAACAGCCCAAGAGTAAGGAACAGTGAGGGAATGATTAAATAAATTGTCATGCGTCCATATTATGGAACACTGACTCAGTGAGGAATGATGACGTCTGTACTATGTGTCAATGTTAGAAGCTCCTGAAGGCATGTTAACATCAGCCATTTGCAAATCAGCATGTTCTTATCATTTTGTTTCCATATTTATGGGTATACGTAAGTGTACCTTTAAAAATAAAAATATTTGGAAGAATATGTAGCAAACTATTAATAGGGGTATTTTGGAGATAATGGAAAAGGGAACCTTAATCTTTTTACTTTGAATGTATCTGTATTGTATACATATTTTTATAACAAACTTATTACAATTTAATTATTAAATGTAAAATATGAAGTCAGCTGCCTACTGGAGTAGTTGAGCAACCACTGGAGGCTTTCAGGTGGAGGCTCTTTTAAAGGGACTGTCTAATAGTCACTATCTCAGGTAGCATTTAATTCAGGGCTTTCATGACCCAGTAAAAATGAGAAATGCAAGGTTAACAAACCGAACAAGTTTTTCTTTTATAGAATCGCCAGGAGTTTTTTATAGAATACCAATGTTCTGGTATGCGTGGCCGATCTCCACAATCTCCCATATCTGATTGTTCTTTTTTTATGGTATATCTGTTAAGATTTCCCAAAAGTAATGCTCAGTAGGACGGTACCTTTGTTCACACTGCTACCATATTTAGAATAATCAGTACCATGTAAATCTGACTCACTTCTGAATAATGAAATTTCTAAATAATGATACCATGAACATTCTTGGGAAATACTAATTAGTAGATTCCTTTATGTAAGGAAATGAAGAGCCAGAAAGAAAGAACAGTTGCATGATACATCCGTACCTTTTGAAGGAGTTTAGATATTTTGAAAGAAATTTCAAAACTAATCTATTTTCAAAAAAGTTTATGAAGAAAAAACAAAATTTATGTTTCAAAAAGAAAATTTAAATGTACCTACTCATATCTCAGTTGGCTAGGGTGAGTGGATTTCAAATTAGGATAAATGGATCTACTTAACCAAAGACAACATAGCCAGCACAGAATTTGATGATCTCTACCTTTAGAAACTTTCAAGTATACATGTATGTATTGGTAAACTCATAATTCTAAACTACTATTAAGTGATACTTATAGTCACAAATCAAACGTATTAAAACTAGAGCCATCTGTGCGGCGCCTATGGCTCAAAGGAGTAGGCCACTGGCCCCATATGCCAGAGGTAGCAGATTCAAACCCAGCCTTGGCCAAAAACTGCAAAAAGAAAAGAAAAGAAAACTAGAGCCATCAACACAGTGTTGTATCTATTACAGATTTTGAAAGTGAATTCTCAGAAAAATTAGACGTAGCTCTGATGACTTCCTTAAGTAACATAAACCTATATCAAGAGAAACAGTGACTTTATGCAAATCTCTTTGCATAAAGAGATTTAGGTTTAGATTTTTAGCTGGGGCTTCAGGACCTGAGAGATCATTAGGTTTCAGTGATGGTGCCGGAGGGGCACGCTGCCAGGCATAAGAGCGGCAGATCACAGCCAGTAGCGTTTTCGATGTTCACATTTTTAAAGTGTAATATACCTTTTCTTAAACAGATTTCTGGGTTACCTTTGACTCGAGTCAGATTTACATTTAGATTTAGTTTAGATTTATTGCTCTAAATATAGTAGCAGTGTGAACAGAGGTTTAGAAGTTGAAACGTTCATTCTACCTAGAATATGGTGTGCCCAGGAGGAAGACTGGAAAGCCAGGATGGGACCAGTCTGCCGAAGACTTTCTGCTGAGGTGTTTGGACTTACTATCTAGGATCAGGGGTGGCGAACAAGTTCGACTAAGCGCTCGGAGATCGCTCCTCAGAGGTCCCTCCTCAGAAGCAGCATAACAAAATCCAAACTTGGCAAAGAGCCACAGTATACAAAATAATGATAAGAGGCAAAGAGCCGAAATTC
>CAUYPK010103191.1:0-10909 GCA_963574355.1 Loris lydekkerianus
GCCCACATAACAAAATCCCAAAACCAGAAATGTTGGCGTGGATGTGGAGGAAAGGGCACACTTTTACACTGCTGGTGGGAATGCCCACTAATACGTTCCTTCTGGAAGGATGTTTGGAGAATACTTAGAGACCTAAAAATAGACCTGCCATTCGATCCTATAATTCCTCTAATAGGTTTATACCCAGAAGACCAAAAGTCACAATATAACAAAGACATCTGTACCAGAATGTTTATTGCACCCCAATTCATAATTGCTAAGTCATGGAAGAAGCCCAACTGCCCATCGACCCATGAATGGTCCAGCAAATTGTGGTACATGTATATCATGGAATACTATGCAGCCTTAAAGAAAGATGGAGACTTTGCCTCTTTCATGTTTACATGGATGGAGTTGGAACATATTCTTCTTGGCAAAGTATCCCAGGAATGGAAGAAAAAGTATCCAATGTACTCAGCCCTACTATGAAGCTAAACTATAGCTATCACATGAAGGCTATAACCCAACTATACCACAAGACTATAGGGAAAGGACCAAGGAAGGGGAAGGGAGGGGGGAGGTTTCAGTGGAGGGACGGTAATGGGTCGGGACACTTCTATGGTGCATATTTTTATCTATAATAAAAAAAAGAAAAAAAAAAAGAATTATGACTAACAGATGTGTTCACGTGTCCTTGACATCATCCGACTCAAGGTGTATGTATATGTATATATATATATATATATATATATATATATTCAATTCTTGCAATGCTTTTTATTATGTACATTTTTATTTCTGTAGGTTTGAATGTCAAAGTACCAAACCACTGGTATAAATTTCTTGATAAGTTTTCTGAACAGTGGATATTTATAGAAGAAGAAGAAGTGTTTTTTCAAACCTCTTAGTACATTTCATGCAAAATCACATATAAATTAGCACATGCTAACAGCTAAGCTGAAAAGACAGATTATTTCCTCAACTAGAACAAAAATGTGATTTACCAAAAAGTGATTTAAACATTTTTTTCATTAAGAGAAATGAAGGTGAGAAAAAGATTAAATAATCACAAGAAGAGATATCACAATCTTCTAAATCATATGTCATTATCATATTATCACTCAAACTGTGTGATGATATTTCTACCAGAAGAATTTCTGAATGCAAAAAGACAAGAAGATTTACAAGTACGAAGACAAAATAAACTACATTAATGAGCCATTATTATTCCTTCTATTCATTGCATAATAATGGGCGCAAGTAACCACAATGCAGAAAAGAAATCTCTTTGATTTGCAATGTTTTCCCATGGAAAAATCTTGCTTATAAGCCTGTAGCAAGTAATATCTCTTACAGATAAGATGTAGAAACAGTAGAAAATTTTTGCAGTGACTCTCTAATCGACATTAGAGCTAGTAAAACAAATCACGCTGTTTATGGTTGAGTTAATATAAATACAAATTTCAGTGGCTGTCAGTGTCCAGGTACAATGTTTATTGGATGTGGAAACAAGATATTGATGACTCTCTTGGAAATGTTGAGTATCCTGCACATATTCTGTATAATGACACTCGACAGCATGTGACATTCTCCCTATTGGCACTGAAGTGATTGTCATGACATATTAGTTTTACTTCATTCATATATTTTGAACTGAACAGTTTTAAATGTTTGTAACTTTGTCAGCATTCTGTATTCTTGAATTATTTTCCATTAAAAAAAAAAAAAACACTGACTTTTATAACAAATAAAATCCTCCTTTTATTTGAAGTATTTCATTAGGCTTTAATTCCAAATGTCCCCCCAAATACTTGTTGACTTTTAAAAATAATCCATTTTTTTAAAACCTATTACTTTATTGTGCATAGCTTTGAATACGTCATTAACAATGCAAACTGAAATAAAAACAAAGTGGATTATTGAAATGCTAGATTACTTAAAGGAAATTATTCAAAGTGTTACATAAAAATGTATTTTAAAATGTCATTAAAAGGAAAATATTATAAAAAAGAAGGGCAATTTCAACTTAAGGCAAATACTTAATATTGTATTCGCCATCACTACTTTTGAAATGGATTTAATCATTTTAAAAATATGATTATTTTACATGGCTGTTACTAACTATTCTTCCAATTAGGAAAGCAAATAAAATAATCATATTGATGAATATGTCCTTTATTTGACAACATTGTGAAAAGTTATTGATCAAGAAGGGTTTTATCAATGCTAAGGAATCCCAAGGAAAGAAACATAGGTCATTCTATGAATAATAGTATTACATTCTTCAGCAAATCAAATTTGAAATACACTTTTTTTTTTTTTTTTTTTGAGACCAAGTCTTATTATGTTGCCCTCAGTAGAGTGCCGTAGAGTCACAGCTCACAGCAACCTCAAACTCTTGGGCTTAAGCAATCCTTTTGCCTCAGCCTCCTAAATAGCCAGCAGTACAGGCGCCCTCCACAATGTCCTGCTATTTTTTGGTTGTAGTTGTCATTGTTATTTGGCAGGCCCTTGCCGGGTTCGAACCTGCCAGCCCCAGTGTATGTGGCTGGCGCCCTAGCTGCTGAGCTACAGGCGCCAAGCCTGAATTACAATTGTAAGACTTGTTAATTTTATAACAGAAAGGTTAATATAACAGATCATAATGCTAAAGTTTAATGTGTTCTTTCATTAACAAATGTCGAGTGGACAAAAAAACAAACAAAATGGATGAAACCACTGAAAAATAGACCTGAAACATAAGACTACAGCTTCAAGGAATTTTATACATAAATTATGCAAACAATGAACACTTAAGGAGAGCTAGATATGTACAGAAAAAAATTAAAAACAAAATATGAAATTAAGCAATTAAAAGTTATGTCAGATAAGCAAGGGATAATTTTAAGTAAGTGTAATATTACTCTTTTACCTGTGTGAACATATGTATAAGCAATTAGGTGTAATCTAAATTGAATGGTCATATTATTATTTGCTAATATGGTAACCTGACTTGTACAAGAATCTTTGTACAGCTTTAATCGCAAAACATCCATTGTACTCCTCTATTCAGGCTGCTATAGGAAAATATCACAGGGAAGTAGCTTAAAAATAGAAATTTATTTCTCATAGTTCTGGAGGCAGAAAAGGATGAGACGAAAGTGACAGCTAATTTGGTTTCTGGTGAAGGCTTTTCCTGACTTACAGACAGTGGCCTTCTTCACACATACTCAAGTGGTCTTTTCTAGAGCTCTTAAAGAGATTAAAAAAGGGAGAGACAGAGAGAAAGAGCAGGAACATTCTTGGGAGTCTCTTGTAGGGCCACCGATCCTATCAGATTAGAGGCTCACTCTTATAACTTTATGCAATCTCCGCCTCTTCCTTAGAATCACCATCTCCAAAGACAGCCAGAATTGGACTAAGGCTTCAATACACACAGACATTTGTGAAGAGACACAAATATTTAGTACATAACAACCATCAACAAATAAATGGCTAAACAAACTGTGGCAGAGACATAAAACACAGAGAGGTGTTGAGGCATCACATAACCTGAATGACTCTTAAAATGATTATGTTGATGAAAGAAGGCAGCCAAAAATCCGTAGTGTATTATTCTATTATTGCAAAATCTAGAAACTTCAACTGATTTGTAATGATACAGGTAGATTAGTGGTTGCCTAACAAGGAAGGAAGATGAGGAAAGAAGATCTTGGACTTATAAAAGGTGTGAAATTATTCTGGAACACGAGGACAATTTTGTGATTGATGAGAGTCTTCATGGTAGGCTTTTTGTTTGTTTGTTTGTTTATGTGTGTTTATTATAAAATAATAAAACTGTTTACAAGGTAATTTGAAGACCACTGGCAATTCATGAGGCTCACTGCTTTTTATGTTATTGCCTGGACTTGGGAGGTTTCCTCTGACCACTGATGGGGAAAGGTTGAATTTTCACCCATTTCCAGAGATCCAACTCTGCACAGACAACTTAAACCCTAAGCTCTTCATTGGATTTTCTCAGTTCTATAACTGTACTTCTCCACAACAAAGCACTGCTCCCTTCATGTTTTCTTTTTCTTTTTTTTTTTTTTAATGTATTTGAATATTCAATAGTTAAAGAAGGCAAGAGCAATAGAGGACAATCAAATGGGCTATAAACCACATACATTTCTGTATTAAACTGTCTGTAAACCACCACTTACATTTTAGGTTTCAAGTTATTTATTATTCTACTTTAAATAGATTTAAAGTTAACCTTGATCATTAAACCTAGTCTTGGTTCTTGTACCATCACACAAAAATTTGCATGAAGCGAACTCTTCAGGATGTTATGAAAAGGTTTAATTTTTAGCAGTGTTATGTGTCATTATATTTTTCATTGAAACATGCAAAGTATTGCTATGTGAGAGGGAAGGGGATTTTTGAAAAGCAATTTCCAGAATTGGATGTAAATTTTACCTATAATAATAGCAAAAGTTTTAAATATTCTGTCTATATAATTTAAAGAGAATGCAATGTCAATATAAACTTCATAAATTTTTATTAATATTCAAGATATTTATTATATATTATATATAAATATTTCTTACCTAATAAATATAGGTGAAATAAACTAGTAATAGATTTTAATTTACCTTTACTCATAGATTTGTTTATATGAATAGTGATTATTTAATGGATCATTAGTCTTTGTCAGTTTTTAAGAAAACTTCACTAATGATATTATGTCCTTATTTCAACTTTATTGAGTAAAAACTGATGTACAGAACATTTTATGAATACATGGCTAGTAAATGGCAGACCCAGGTCTTAAATACAAAAGCATCATTCTATAATTAGTGTTAGACTATGACCATCTATCATCTCCTACACATTGTGGGTTTTTTTTTGTTTGTTTGTTTTTGTTTTTGTTTTTTTGAGACAGTCTCAAACCGTCACTTTGGGTAGCGTGCTGTGGTGTCATAGCTCACAGCAGCCTCCAACTTGGGCTCAAGAGATCCTCCTGCCTCACTTTTCCTATTTTTGGTAGAGACAAGGTCTCGCTTTTGCTCAGGCTGATCTCAAATTCATGAACTCAAGCAATCCACCTGCCTCAGCCTCCCAGAGAGCTAGGATTACAGGCGTGAGCCACCACACCCAGCCTTATAGTAGTGTTAACACTCTAGTTGCCAGGGTCTTTACATTTCATATTATGTATTTATATATTTTACATATATAAATATACATAGGTAATGCATATATAAATTGTGTATGGGTACATATAGACACATACACATATTCTCAGCAATGTTTTGAGATAGTATTCTACAGATGAAGAAGTTGACGTAGAGATCAAGTAATTTTCCCCAGTTTGCACAGATGGAATGTAATAAAATTGAGTTTTGAACCAACTATATTCCCTAGAGTCCATGCTCTTAACCACTGAGATGCAGTGTCTCATGTAGAAAGCATACTGGGGGGGAGGGGGGGGGAACGAAAACAAATGAATTAACATTGATGACAATTTTGTATCCAAACACCATTGATTTTTATCTTAGCAGTTTTTGTAAATCCCCAGGGTAAGTCACTGACAAAGTTATGATTCTGCAATCATGTAGAATGTTATTGGCTTGCCTGGTGATTGTGAATTTGACTGAATATTTTTATTTTTAATTGTCTGGTGTTGGAAAATAGGAAGGAGTGAAGGAAGGGGGGGAGGGAGGGAAGAATGAAGGAATAGAAAGAAAGAAACTCAAGTCTACTCCCTGGGGTAAATCTTACATGTAGGTGCTTGATCTCAAATAATAACGCATATAGCCTGCAGTGGCTCAGCACCTGTAGCTCAAGCAGCTATCACGATAGCCACATACAGGAGAGCTGGTGGGTTTGAATCCAGCCCGGGAACCTCCAAGTAACAATGACAACTACAACCAAAAATAGCCAGGTGTTGTAGTGAGCACCTGTAGTCCCAGCTACCTGGGAGGCTGAGGCAAGAGAATTGCTTAAGCCCAAGAGTTTGAGGTTACTGTAAACTGTGAAGCCAAGGCACTCTACCCAGGGAAAAACTTGAGACCCTGTCTCAAAAAAAAAAAATAAACAGATAGATAAATTGGCCTGCATATATAAAAGATTTGTACGTACTAAAATAATGTGGACCTTAGAGAGTCTTGAGGATCACAGCAAAAAGAGGAGGCAGTTTAGTAAAGTGAATAAAAGTTCAAATTCTGAAGCAGAGTACCCAGTTAAAATCATAGTTCTATTGGTAACTAGAAGAACCTTTTTCTTCTATCTTTACCTTTATTGTCACATCTATTCAATATTTTTACAAATTGAATTAAAATATTTACAATTATTATTTATAACTTGCTCTGACTTATGGAAATATAAGCATTTGCTATGAATTATCTTATTATTATAAGTTTGTGTTTGATCATATGATGCACTGTTTACCCAATGATTTCTGTTTCATATACAATTAAAAAATTCCATTTAATTTTAAATGCTTGGTAGTGCCAATTTATGAACACTTCTGAAACTAATAAAAATTTATTAAATATAAAAGAAATCTATACTGATGTATTTTATTTATCTATGTGCCTTTACAATCAAAATAATGTTTCAAATTGCATTTTGTTTACATGTTCACTGTGGCTTTTGTGCGTCAAAAAACCTAAAACAAGGAAGTCAAAACATATAAATATGGTAAAAAAAAGGAAATATTCATCTTTATTCTAAATTGAAATATCAATGTTCTGTCTTAATGCAAATTTTCAATTCACTATCACTAATATTTTAATGTATAGAATTTATAGAAAAAAATAATTACTTTTTAAAAGCCACTGACACAGCATGACCATTATACTAAAATCCCGATGTTTCAGAATCTTATTTTAACTTACTTGACAAAGATATAATTTGAAAAGATACAGCGGGTTCCAATAAAAGTACAGTGTACACTCATTTTAAGAAAGGAAAAACTCTGTTAGAATTGTAATACCCAAGTCTCACCTGACTTTTGCAATTGCAAAGGTGCTCAGACCTCACTTGTCTTCATCTTCTGTTGTCAGCATATATTGAGTATTACAATTTTAATACAGTACAGTTTTTTCCCTTTTTCAAATGTGTGTAAATTTTTTTTGGCATCCTCTGTATATCTCTTACATAAATGTAATCACTTTTCCCCCCTAAATTGGGATTACGTCTCTTTCCTGGTAGGCAGAATGTCTGAACTTCAGAAATCTCACCATTTCAGAGATCCTATTTAAGATCTTGATTAAACTGCACATTTTATGAAGTAGACATTTTGTTCACTTTGTAAATGCACTTCCCATCCTAACTGTAATTCCAAACATGCGATAGGATCAGTGTTTTCACAATTTAAGTGGCAGAAAGCTTCATCAAGTACTTCCTTCCCTCTACTAAAAAATTCAAGCCATGATGAAACACTTCTCACCAAGTTGCTATGGTCACTTTTTAGCCCTTGTCCATATAATAATCACCTGTACATAATACACACATCCAGTTGATAAGAAGAAGATATAAAATAGAGATGGGGAGATTTTCCCCAAATTATATGGCTTATGACAATGAAACCTTTGGCAGTTTGTCCATGCTACATGAATTCTTGCATCACAAGCAATTTCAAAATAGTCACTAGAAATCACTCAGTTGTTTTTATTTTAGAAATAAATGCAGCTAATGAGAAAAATTTCCAAAAATATAAGGAAACAGCTTATAAGAATTCACAAATTTTTGCAAGTGTCTATATACTTATATATGCACATATATATTTTCATCACACATACAGAAAAATTAAACCTCAGGCAACATAAAATATGAAATGAAGTTGAGAACCATGCAATTAATTCAGGCCTAGATACATTCAGCACATTTACTAATCACGTTCCTCACTCCTCATTCTCCCACTTCCACTTCTGTCTGGAGCTAGCAGAAGGCATTTTCCCTCAGCACTCAGCATCATCTGAACTTGAGCTAGTTATTAAATGTATCATAATTTCATGTTGCTTTGACGATTATATAAAATAATTAGTCTTTAGAAAATAGTGAGTGTCAACATATATTGTCCACTTTCATTATATTCTGTGTGTTTTGTTGACCACCAGATGAACTGAATCAGGACCTTGATCACAACAAGTGAGAATATTATAGAATAAAAAGACAGTGTATAAATGATGGGAATATAATGCACAAAGTGAAAAAGTAGAGAATCAGAGAAATATACGATTGCATTGTAACAACAATTCTGAAACAATAGAATACTCATGGTATGCAATTTTTTTACTTCGGTATATATATTTTTTCACCTGAACTGTTTTTAGGTGTTCCTCTTCCTCACAGCTAATACTCCCTAAAACCTTTTCATCTTTCTGGTGGTTCTTTATATTTTTGATGAACTATATTATCATCAATCATTTAATTTAACTTCATCAATGGATATATTGAAAACCTCAAAGAATGATTGCAGAGATCCTATAGAATTTATATGTTAATTAAATGAAAAGTAATAGGCAAATTTAGTGTGAGTTGACTTTGATTTTTGACCATTGGTAACATAAACCAAAATTTTTAGTGACTTGTTGATAGTCAAGATACTAAACAGCCACAGGAAATCAAAACATAATCCTGCCAACTATTTCTCATTTCTCAATAAATAACATTATAGATATTATTAGGGAGCCTAAATTACAAAATTTAGAATCTGAAATTCAGATTTCTTAGTTTTAAATTCCAGCCCCACAACTTACTAGTTGTCAGGACACTCAGCATTTAAATCATTCTTTTGCTTCAATAGTCACATTATAAAACAATCATAAAGTTAGTCAACAAACACATCTGACAGACACATTAAAAACGCCTAGCTTCAGCATTATACAATTCGTCCACATAACAAGAACACTTGTGCCCACTGATATTTTGAAATAAAAATTATAAAAAATTAGTTTGGATTTGTCATGATGTTATAAGATAATATATGAAAGTACTTTGGAATGTTCCTGGCATGTAATTTTAGCTCAAGAGATTTCCATTATTATTATTATCACTATTAGTATTCGTATTGATTAAATATCTTTGCGAGCTACAGTGATTGTTGGCCTATCTTCCAACTTAGAAATGTGATACTACCATAAAATTCTGAACTGATAAAGGTATTTCGTTCAGAAAAGTAAGCTGTTAACCATTTTGATTTTCTCATGACTTTTTCCCATTCTTTTTTAAAATATCAAAAGTTTTTAATTTTGAGAAAGTATGGTGCCACCTATGAACTTGTATGCATACCTCATCTTGTCTCAGGCATCTGTTTTTTCCTGGGATCTTTCTCAGTGATGCCATTTTTTTGCTAAAACTACAGGCGACTACCCCCTTTAGTGGTCCATCCTAAACTAATTCAGTCTAAGACTTTTCTGCTCTTCTATAATCATCCTATATACTGTTCCCAAATGTTGAAATTCATTAAAACTCACCAAATTGATTTCTCATGTTTTGCATTTTGTATCCAGCTGCAGTTAAGTTTCAAACATACTTCTAATGGATAAAAGCTACACACACACATATAAATTCTTTTTTATAAATCATGGACATAGAGATACTTTTATTATGATTGAATGAAGCTAGGAAAATTTGTGTCAACAAGAGCAAGTAACAAATTTTGATAACAAAATAGTATATTTTCTGTGACTGCGCCGTACGATAGATACATTGTTTGAATACACTGGAAACTTCCTTATCACAACAGTTAAAGAAAATACCCCAGTTTTACATGGAGTCATTCTGTAGAACAATTTCATTATTCTAGTTTCATTGGGGATAAGATTAATGACAATATTATTCAGCATGTGAGCATCACAGCCTATGTCATTTGCAAACTCTTCTTATCATTCTTTCCATATTCATTATAGAATAAAAGGCAACAGAATAATGGGTAGAATTGAACATGATATATATTCAAGTCTTTCTGAGCTTATAAAAAATAACAAGAGGTAGAACAAAGTGTGTTTTTTTCTTCCTAATGGTTTTCCACCAACTGTGGTGGATCATTTTATAATAATTAAGGTCCCATGTTCAGTTAAACTGATTTTTAAAAATCTTCAAAGTATTTGACAGAATAATAACTTCCAGTAATCAAATTTCTAATCTTAGAGGAAACACGGACTACTTATTACATATTATTATACAATCTGTGCTATTATAGCCAATGCAATGGCACAGAGCACATTTCAGCAGCCCGGGTTTATCTGCCTCAATGCAAGGTTTCACACAAGACGGATTGCCAGTTATTGTTGTGCAGCTCAAACATATAATAAGCTATTGTTATCACATAGTAACCACTGTGGTAAGGAGATTTTTCATAGGCCTGTATTTTAAATGGTCTTTAGAACTGAAAGCAAAACAAAAGCAAACAAGAACAAAAATCCTCATGGAAGTGTTTTTTAAAGTAGAAAATAACATACTATTTTTGATGTTTTAGCAATTTATTTTAGAAAACCTTGCTTCTCTGATAGTCTATTTTCTGAATCTTTTCATTGCAAATTCATTGCAAATTAAAATTAAGGAATAAATATCTTTAATGGATGGGCAACTGGGTGAGATTGTCACCCATAGCAAATTCTAAGCTGTTCAAATCAAGATAAGGGACTTACTTATCTGCAAATATGTTATTATTGATCTAATAAAGGCCTTTTTTTTAACATGGATTGAATTTCCACCCCTGAAAATAAATACACTCAACAAATGTTCTCCGAGGAAATTGAGAAAAATGGTTTGCTTTCTACGTGATCTCATTTCCAAACCAGGTGTATAAAAGCACTGACGAAGGGACAGACGAGTGATTTGTTGGTGGCACCTACTGCTCTTAGAGTTTGTGAGGAAAGTCATTGGAAAAGATCTGTGCAAGCTTCTTCACTCGTTTCTCAAGATACATATTGCCCCTGCTGGTCGTTAATGGAAATACACC
>CAUYPK010103193.1:0-42041 GCA_963574355.1 Loris lydekkerianus
AGTGAATCGCCTAAGCACTGCATTTTTTTGTTTTTGTGTGGTGTGTGAAGCAATGGCACTCTACCGAGGGCAAAAAAGTGAGTTTCTGTCTATAAAAAAAAAAAAAAAAAAAAAAAAAAAAAAAAGAAAAACCTATATACATCTAAGCATTCAATTATCTTCTTTAGGCCTCTTCAAACTAATTTATGTGTCTAATGTTCAATCAATAAACAGAAGATCTTTTCTAAATTGAAGGAGCTCTCAACATATTAATTTTAAAGAAAGAAAACTGAGGCTTCAACATATATGTAAGCTGTCCAGAAATAATAAGAGATAGAACTAGAATCCAAATCCATATTTCTTTGATGTAAAACAGAAATTCTTTCTAAATATTATGTCCCTTAAGGGTTGTTTCTCATCTCAAAATCTAAAGAACAATAATTTAATTGGTGAATATAATAGTTTTGCTATCCTCCTCAAAATATTTTAATTAATTGCTCCTTACATGCATAAGTTTTGTCTAGAACTTTAATTTTAATTTTTAACTCAATCAGTGGGGATCCTCAAATAGAAAATTGAGTTACAGAAATAAAACATAGAAAACCCAACTTCATTACAATAGAAAGTAGAGCTACTTTAACTGCTAATTTTTAATATAGATCCTATAAATTGTGAAAAATTAAAGAAAAAACATGTTCTACTTGGCAAATAAAGGAAATAAAGATTTCTGGCAAGAATTTGGGGATTTGTGACTTTTTTTCAGTTTCTACATACAAATTAAAGAGAACAGTTCCTAGATCCTGAATACTGATCAAATAAGAAATTTTTACTTTTTTGTAACCAGGCACTTATGTAGAAAAGGAAGCTGGGTGAAGAGTACATGTATCTTATTCACAAATTATACAAATTCTTTCATCTTCAAGAATACTATGATCTGGAACATCAATGGTTTTGATATTGATGCCAGGTTTATAAAGAATACTGATAGACTTTGGCAAACAAGTTGCAGGGATTGAATTCTGGATACTACAGAAATATGAAAAAGAAAATACAAATCAAAAGCACCCTGAGATATCATATAACCCCAGTAAGAATGTCCCATATCACATCTCAAAGCTGCAGATGCTGGCGTGGATATGGAGAGAAGGAAACACTTTTCCACTGCTGGTGGGACGGCAAAGTAATACAAAGTATGGAGAATCTGGAAGGAAGGGTGGAGAACCTTCAAAGATTTCAAACTAGACTTCCTATTTGATCCACAGTCTCATTACTGGGCATTATCAAGAAGAAAAAAAAAAATCCTTCTATCAGGACATTTGCACAAGACTGCTTATCATAGCTCAATTTGCAATTGCCAAAATGTGGAAACAGCCTAAATGCCCATAAACCCAGGAATGGATTAACAAGTTGTGATATACCATGGACTATTATTCAGCCATTTAAAAACAGGTAGACTATATCTTTTGTATTAAACTTTTATTTTTAGTTCCCCTGAAAGGACCACTTCATTTGGGAGTTTTCCCTTTTAGACCTTATATTAGTTTTAAAACAGAAATTATTTCTAAGTATTTATATTGTCCATTTATCAATAAATACTTGCACACCCATGATGAATATGTTTCATGTTTTTAAATTGATATGTGGGCAGCACTTGTGGCTCAAAGGAGTAGGGTGCTGGCCCCATATGCCGGAGGTGGCAGGTTCAAACCTATTGCCAGCCAAAACTGTAAATTGATATGTATACTTTTTAGAAAATTCACATATTTAGTTTGTGAATGTTTTGACAATGTACAATTATGTGAAGAAAGTCAAATTAAGCTCTCACCCCTTGTTTTGTCATCCCTCAAATATACTTTAGAGAGGTAGCAACCATGTTTGAAATGTTCATCTGTTCCAAAAAAGGCAAAACTGGTGTCTTTTTTTCTGGTTACCTTTTATAATTATTTTACAAGAGGGAGACTATGACAATCAAAATTCAGTGGGGTGTACAGTCGGTAAGATACTTGTGAGCTCAGCATTTTTCTTGAGGGTCTTCCTTCAGCATCCTTAGGCCCACGTCTGAATACGTTCTTCTCTCCTTGCTCCTTTTTGAAGGAATCCTCATGTAACACCCTGGAAATGATCTTATGTGCTAGTTTAATTCTATATTAACTTGTAAAGTAAAACACAAACCAATTGAGGCATTTATTAAGCGATTTATAATACCTTAGCACAACATATAAAGTCTATAACGTAGTAGGTACCCAACAAGTAACCACTGAAAGGATGAAGAATTCTAACGTCTGTGCTGTGTTTTGTTTTGCCTGCTTTAGATCCGGAGCATTTTATTGCCTGGCAAACCATGAATTCACTGGGCTCTGGTCTCACACCGCTGTGAACAGGTCGCCTGATCCCCCGGCAGGAACCACTGCCGAAGATTCAAGTTGAAAAGACCCATAAAGTTGCACATTTCTGAAAAGTGCACTATCTACTTTTTAATTCTCCTGTGCTTTCAATGATTTTTTTCTGTATTTAAGAGAATTAGAGAAAAACATGATGATAGATTTGGATCCTTGTTTCAAACGATCATTGCATCTCTTTAGAAATCTAAGATGCGGATGACCGTATTTTACTGAAGAAACTACAGATTAGCAAATTAGTATCAAAAGCTGTCAAAAGCTTTCATGGCTCTAAATCATGTAGGAAGTTTTTATAATAACTCATCTAAAATATGGAGATTTGAATTCTATGTCCTGGTTACTTCATTTTCATTCATAGAACTTTTTAAAATAAGTACTATGAATATATTCACACATACATCTATGTCCTTTCCCCAAACTTCACTGTTTTTCCCTGCCTTTAATGCCCAATCTTACAAAACGATGTTCTAAGAACTTTGTCTTTCCCTGCATTTCTTACCCAATCTTACAAAACTGTGTCCAAGGACAAGTCAGTAGAAACACAAGTGAATGATTTCTTACTTCCCATCAGAAAATAATAGGTGATATACATATATTAAAATAGTTTTTGAAACTCTGAATATATTCATAAGATACTGAACAACTAGTATATTTATTATATATTCTTTTCAAATGAAAACCAATGTTTTTGTAATTTATGCTCTTGAAGTTAAAGTAACTTGATCCCCACCTAAGACTGCTACCATTTTTTAAATCAACTGAGAAAGTTTCAATGTGTTTCTCCCTATTAAATGTACTTTCTTTTTTTCCTTCCAAAAGTGTCTTCACAAAGTTCTGAAAGGCTCCCTAAAATTCCATTAAAGTTCTGAACAAAGATAAATGAGCTTCCTACTCAAGGTATTACAAGACCAATTAGCAACATATAAAATATAAATATGCTCATAAATACATTAAAATGGAGTCTTTAGGAGAAGTAGGTCAACGGTGAGTTTTGACAGACGGGAAAATGAATGAAATTTACAAGGTTAAACACCTCAGGAAGCTGTGAAATAGTTATTTTTTAGAAAGAGCAATATTTTACATTTTATAAAGGGTATTTTATAACTAAAGATTTGCTCATATACAAAAGGGTGATCTCCAAATTCTAATGTTTTTAGTTAAACTTACTTTAATTTCCCACACCTGCCCAATACAACCCAACCTAACTCTCCACATTCTTTAGTGACAGAATTTGATCTTTCTGTGAAAATGCACCAGGCTCTAGATTTGCTTCCCCTCAACAATTACTTATTTTGTCACACAACTATTTATTTCCCTTGGAGAAAAGTGAGACTCATATTGATTTTCATTGAGATTTACCTTGTGACAACCAGGATGGAACTGGAAACCCGTAGGGTCTTATTTTTGTTTTGTTTTGGTTTGGTTTGGTTTGGTTTTATTTTGTTTTTAAATGAAACCCCTAGGTCAAAAGAAATACCTAACAGCTCATTTTATTAAGTAATTAGGTTTGAACATGTTGATAGTAATAATTTACTTAGTGTTTGACAGGTGCTTCTGTGAAAAAACGAAATTTCCCACTGTGCTTCTGTGAATTTGCTGCTCAGAAGATCTTGGCACATGGCTTAGGAGCCAAGGTCTTAGTCTTTTTTGTGTACAGAGCAATTAGAAACAAGTCATACTGGAGATTTGTGAAGTGTTTCTGTGTGTGTTTGTGTATGTATATTGTGTTGAAATATACACACGAATAATTAAATAAACATATAAGATTTTAAACTTTTAGTTTTCAAAAATACATAAATGAATGTGTAGACTTGTTTGTCATGTTCTCCTTTTAATACCAAATGTAATAGATGTCTTCACTTCCTCATGTCCAATTTTGATATCTTCCTCAAATTACCTTCAGATGAATACATGTACTGTCAATGTTAAAAAAAAACAAAATACTATTTTAGTGGTAAGATGAAACTTAACAGACATAAGATTCAAATTTTTTCTTTAAAAATTTGTAATGAAATTCTTAATAATATAAAATCATATACCCAGGCTTATACTAGTTACCAGTATGATTTAGTACTTAGCTGTTTACTGAGTTTTTTTCATTCTGAATGCTCTGCTATTTTTTTTTTTTTTAATTTCTAGCTATGGTAAATGAATAATAGTTACAGATATTTGGGGCATACATGTCATATTATAAAATATTTTGCAGTGGCTCATGCCTGTAATCCTACCACTCTTGGAAGCTGAAGCAGGTGGACGCCTGAGCTCAGGAGTTGGTGAGCAGCCTGAGCAGGAGCCAGACCCTGACTCTGTTAAACATAGAAAAACTAGCCTGGTGATGTGGCGAGCACCTTTAGGCCCAGCTATTCGAGAGGCTGAAACAGGAGGATCACTTGCCCAAGAGTTTGAGGTTGCTGTGATCTATGATACCATGGCCGGAGAGTGAAACTCTGTCTCAAAAAACAACAAAACATTCCAATATGAAGAACAATATTTCAGTTAACTCATTATTTGTCTTTCTTGAAGTTAAATAACTTTATAAATTAGTACCTCATTGCACATTTACTTAATTGTTTTTAGGACAGTGTGTTTAAAAAAAAAAAAAAAGAATTTACTTTGAAAAAAATCATTAGCAACTTACAATAGAGTTTACATTTTCTCTTTGTAATAATTAATATTATAATATTAGCCAGACAAACAAAAACAGAGATAAGCAATATTACACTTGCTTTTTTTTCTTTCTTTCTTTCTTTTGTATCCTTTTTTTTTAAATTTCAGATTAATTAATATGAGGGTACATTGTTTTCAGTTTTAAGGTAAAGTGTGCTGAGCTCCCTGACATTGTTGACATTAGGTGAGATTCCTCAATCCCCTTCTCCCCTCCCCCTCTCCCTTGCTAGACTATACTTGTGTATTTTCTTTGATGTGGGTGTGTAGTTGCTGAAACACATACTTAGTAAAGTGTCTCAATAATGGGGGGGGGGGGTTGGTGAAGTATCCAACATACTCAATACTAATGTGAAGACAACCCATCTCCTTTTTCAAATATAGGGGAATAATATTGTGTGACTATAATCAAATATATGTTTACATTTGGTTTTAAATATATTTTATGAACACCTAGGTATATCTTTTTTTTTGTTAAATTGCAATATCAGTTATTGAATTACTCTGTGTATTGGGTATGACAGCTACTATGACTTTATTTTTGAGACAAGGTCACACTCTGTCTCCTGTGCTAAAGTGAACTGGTATCATCATAACTCACAGATGCCTCTAAATCTGGGGCTCAAGAGTTTTCCTGCCTTAGTCTCCCAACTACCTGGGGCTGCAAGTGCACAATACTGTATCTTTTTATTTTAAAATAACTTTTAAAAATGTCTTATAGTATCAGGGTCTCGTTCTTGTCCTGGTTGCTCTTCAACCCTGAGCTCAAGCAAACCTCCTGCTTTGGCCACCCAGATTGCTAAGATTACAGGCATGCTACCATATCTGACCAGTATATTAACCATTATTAATTTTTAAGCCAACTCCTAGGCTTAGGCAATTCTCTTGCTTCAGCCTCCCAAGCAGCTGGGACCACAGGCACCGGCCACAAGGCCCAGCCATTTTTTTGTTGCAGTTTGGCCGGGGCCAGGTTTGAACCCACCACCCTTGGTATATGGGGCTGTTGTCCTACCCACTGAGCAATAGGCGCTGCCCTATTAATTATTATTTTTTAAACAAAATTAGAATTAGATTCTGCTTTTTAATCTATAACAAAATGTATTTTATTTTTCTATAACACATTTTACTTTAATGGTAATTGACTAATGTCCTCTACCCAATAAAAAATTGGAGTTGTCACTTTATTTTCAGAATTCACCAGAGAAACAGAACCAACAGAACTCATAAAACACACACACATACACACACACACACGCGCACCACACACACACACACACCCCCCATTGCTCACAGGATTATGAAGGCTGAAGTCCTACATTAATCCGTCTGAAGGCTGGGAGGGGGCCAAGGCAGGCGAGTTGTGTATTTCAGTCCAAGTCTGCACGTCGGAGTCCATAGTAGGAGATGGTGCAGGTCTTGGTCCTGGTGAGAACATCTAAGAACCACAGAAGCCAATGTCTAAGTCTTAACTGAAGTTCAGAAGACCAGGGACGGCCTCATGCAAATTCTTCCTTCCTCTACCAGATATTGGAGTTGTCACTTTATTCTATCCAGATATTCAGTGAATCAGACAATGTCCTTACCCACATCATGCAGAGTGATCTGCTAATTCAGCCGCAGATCTCCTCCAGAAATACCTTCACAGACGCATTCAGAAATGATGTTCAGCCAAATATCTGGACATCCTGTGACCTGATCAAATTGACATGTCAACTTAGCCATCACAGTCATTATAGGTCAAGTTTGGGGACCCTATTAAGAAGAAATTTTGCCCCGATATTAGTGCCATCACAGTGAACTGAAATGGCAAAACTAATGTTTAATAAAAATAGACAAACCCAATAACATCCTTCTATAATAATACTTCAAACCGTGTCTGCCATAATAACAACTGTATCCAGGAGATGTTGTATAACTTACATAACATTTCACAGCTGACAGTGGAAGAAATGGAACAGAGTGTAAATTCTCCTAATATTTATTTTAGCTTATGATGTTTTAAAATCCACTTGCAGTGGAAAGAAAATCCGAAGCAATGTTGGTATAAGTCACAGGATGTCGGCAAATGAACATTTAATTAAATGGCTTTAATTGAATGGTTTTCTCCCTGAAGCACCTCTTTAGGACCCTGAAGCAACACCTTTGAAAGTATCCTGGGATTATAAATGGACTTCATTTTGAAATAAAGTGATAAAGTTTTTACTTAACTTTTGAATATGTTCTCTTGAATTAAAATTCAGTAAGAGTATTTAAGATCTTTTAGAGATACAGAAGTATAACAATTAAATTTGCTTGAGTTTAAAATAATTAATAAAAGGGATGACTCAAGTTTGTGACTCTACAGAGCATTGGGTTTACCTTCTGAAGCTTTTTAAAAAACTTATGCACAGTCCTATGTGATTTTAGGAAATACTACATGGAAACTCATTTTAAATCCTGAGATTAAACATGCCTTTTTTACATTCATAGTTTTCTCATTCATAATTCATGATTTATTAATATTTGTATACAAGATTGTTAAATAGGTACCTTTTTTAATTGAAGACTATATAAAACTAATAAATACAGAGGAAAAATTTAAACCACAAACACATTCCTATATGAAATGAGCCTTAACAAATCAAAAAACTCTGGAAAGAGAGCATTGGATTACAAAATAATTTGATTCACTCTCTCCTACACAAGACTAAAGGCATCAAAATTTACTACAGTTAATTATATACATTTCTACTTTTGTGAAAATAAATGTGTCTATAAAGAAATATATCTGTGTGCAGGCAAAATATAGAATTGATACTTTGTATCAAATTCCATAGAATCCATAGAAAATGATGCCTTAACTTAAAATTATTGCCTTAGAGGAAGATTTGTAGTGCTTGATTGCATACTTACGATATTGGGGGGGGGGGGGGAGTGTGTTGTATTTAGAAAGTTTCAAGCCATTACCACTACAATGAGTAAAATATTGTTGAGATATGTTTTAGTGAATGTAGTCAAACTTTATTCACAACAAGTTTATATCCAGAAACTATCTTTCCTCATACCACCAGATTCCTAAACTATGCTGATCACTCTCCAGATTTAATTTCTATTGTGTCCATATGCATCTCAAAAATAGAAACAAGTTGCCATTTTGAGAACCCATGTTTTTGTAACGTAGGCAACATTTCCATCTTCACGCTAGAACTCAGCACACTGCTGTCCATAGAGGGACCTCGAGATATAATGTGTATCTGTTCTCCATTCCGTCGGGGGTCATCTCCTCTGACGGACGAGCACAGCCGGCACTAGAGAATTTTGGGGGGTGGGAAGAGAAGGGTTGAGAAGAAGCATACATAACTGGTATTTGTATTTCTTGCCTTTATTTACCTTTATAATGACTTTTTACCTAAATACTTCATGGGAATGTGTGGAAATTTATACACGTTATAAATAGATATTTCATAAATATTCAAATGTGTTTATTTTATTCAATAATAAAGGATGATCTTTTGCTCTTATTTAACTAAGGAGGGTTCAAATCAGAGAAAACGAAAAGTTTTGGTGTCATTACTAAATAAAGACTTGAAAATATGCTATTTTTAAAAGTATAAAAAGCAAGTAAAAACTTAGAGTAAATAATAAAAAAAAAAAGTCTCAAAAGATGAAGTGGAGTTTATTTTTAAAGAGTCTTCTAATGCCAAGGGCAGTTTTACTGAGAGAGGTCTGTTCTTTACTTTTTAATAACATATTTACTGTAGGCTGCAGTTTAATAAAAGTTTAGGAGTTCCAAATCCTTTAAGCATGCTTAGCAGTGAGTCAAGAACAAGGTGCACTGGCGGCTAAGATAACTTTTGATACAAAAATCACACTCCATAGATCTTTTTCTTTAGTTATTGACCCACTTCACACCTGCACAGTTTTTGTTGCCACAAGGTTAAAGGGCCAAGCTATTTCACATATATAATAATTGACAGGGACAATTTTTACACCTGCTAAAGAAGAATAATATTTACAAAATAAATAATTTTCTACCACATGTTTCACAGATCATGTTTCCCTTGACTATTTTGACTAAATTCATTTCAGCTTTTTGTTAATTTCGTAGACTGGATAGATAAACCTTTACAATGGGAAGTAAAGCCAGATTTTCAGGATACTTACCCCATTCTTAAATTTCTTGGTTAGGAAATATAACAGATATTAACACTCACTTTTGACAATAGCATTTTTTTTTTTTCAAATTCTTCAGTTTGACGGTTTATTTAATTGCTCATTTTCATCTGGAGTTGAGTTCAAACCTATGGTACTGCAGCAATTTAGAGGTTCAGTATTGAAAGTTTAACAGTGAATTACAGCACAGACTACATATTAAACTATCATCTTGTGCAACAAATGTTACACTCTGCAACCCGAAATATTAACATGATGGCTTTGGAGATTACATCAATTACTGCCACTTTTAGAATGTAATAATTTGACTGTTTTACAGTAGCCACTAAGGTCAGTTTATGCAAGTAATTTTTCACCAGCTACACAGTGTGATGAATACATGAAGTGATCAGCACTACATATAAACTGTGCTACCTCTCTCACACATATCAGCACTATATATAAACTACATATCTCTCACACACAATCTGTAAGTGCATATGTTATATGTGTGCATACATTAATATGCTCATACTCAACAAGTTGGGCTATTTTGAAAGAAAATTAGTGAATGGCATTCCTGCGTCAAAGAAAAAAAGAATGATGTGGAGTGAAAATGAAGGTTCTCTGGAATCTAATTTACAAAATAGAGCATAATGCCTACATCTGGATGATCCTGGCTTAAGCATTAATCATATACCTTAATGATAAGATTTTACTGTGTATTAAAGTACTAAATTAGAAAAAAATTGTGAAGTGTTCCCAGAAAATAATGTATTTATATGAAAAAGTAAGAGAAAGTTGATGAAATAACCCCATCAGTTATGTGGAAATATACCCTTGCTAATTCTAAAGTAATTAATATTAATTGCATTTTAAAAATATCATGTTGACCAAATAAGTAATATGATTTATGGAGGAACTAAATGTTAAATAAAGATAGATTGAATTAATATAATAAAAGTTACAGATGGAAGTTTAATAATTGACAAATGTAATAGTAAACAATTTCTACTGGCAGGAGTTGTAAAGGGCATTATCAAGTTTGAGCCACGATCATTGTTAAGAAAATTATCCTAATGAGAAGTATTATATCAGTGAACCAGGCTCGATTCTGAAAAAAGTATGAACGTTCCTCTGATTCTATTATACACGTATTTTACAGCTTTCAAGCAGTTATCACTAGGATACTCAATAGAAAATCTAGGTCTGAGATTTTCATTTGTTGATTTGACAAATATTCTATAAACACCTATGCCAGCCCTGGACAATGTGTTTTAATAACATAAATGTTGAGGTGTTTTTTTTTTTCACCTAAATTTCCTGCCCTCACTTTTCACTTTCTTCCCTGCAATGCACCCCCGTGTTTAATGCTGAGTCGAGGAAGCTCAGCATCAAGATCGCCACCCAGATCATGTGTACTCTGGGTGCTCCTCATCCACCTCCCTCTGCCACTGGCATGTCCACAGCTGTGCCCTTACTGGGTAGACCAGACCCGAGGACCAGAGGAGGAAAAGACACCCTCTCAACCTCCCTTTCCTTATGATTGCCTTTCTGACAATGCACTCTGACTTCATGCCCTACTCTTTCATCCATGAATTGTGCTTCCATGGATTTATTCAGACTTCATCTGTAATGTTATGCATTTTATGAACTTTTTCCATCCCCTACTTTTACTTTCAACCTTCTACTCTGGTCACTTTTACCCCTTTACTTCATTAACAAATATTAATGCAGATTAAAGCATCTGGCGAATATACACAATGTATTGTTACTTTATAAGTGGAAGAAAACTGTCAGGAAAGCATGATGTCATTCCCCAATTCAGGTAACTTTTTTCAGAGATCTCATCATGTCCTTACTCAGGTTTTCATGTTCCCTGAGACCTGTCACAATCACTGACATTTTTATTGAGCTATTTTTCAACCCTAGACTTTCTTTTAGCAACATAGATATCAAATTAGTTTTTCTGCCAATAATTGGCATTAATACCAGATATATTTCAGTCTTTGAAGAGAAGGATTCCATGACAGAATGAATGACTGGGTATAACTCTGTATAACAAATAAAACAAAATGCTGAAATGCTGAGAGCTGGCATAGCAAGGAATAGTGACAAATGACAAATTACATTTGATTGGGTCTCACTTATTTAAACAATCCAAATACCTTCTCCTACTCGAAATAAAGTAGCTTCAATGTACATATAAACAAATGCATTATTAAGCAAAATAACTGTTAGAGATTTGAAGTTGAGTAACGTCTATTTTGTCTGAGAACTTTCTCTGACCAAGGTCAGTAACATGATTGTTATGAAGAAAGAAAAAGAAAAAAGAAATAATAGTCTGGAAGTATAGTGGTCATGAAAGTTAGGGACATGTTCTGAGTGGGTGAAAGTTCCTTATTATGGAAAAAATTTCTGATTAAAATAAGAATTTATTAATTTTGAAATAAAGTTTTATGGACAAATATTTTTTTCACTGTATCTACTTGATAACTTAGTTTCTTAATAAGTCAGATGAAATATACATATATATTTTTACAGAGATGCTTAACTATAAAACTTCTCAATTTTTTACTGCAAGCTTTCACAGAATCTTAAAGAAGATTTTCATATCTTTTATACTCTGATAACTTAGTTGTTTTTTTTGTTTTGTTTTGCTTTGTTTTGTTTTTTTGACAGTCTCACTCTGTCACCCTGTAGAGTTCTTGAACATCACAGCTCATAGCAACCTCAAACTCTTGAGCTCAAGTAATCCTCTTGCCTCAGCCACCTGAGTAGCTAGGACTGAAGGCACTGCCACAATGCCTAGACAATTTATTTTTTATTTTTGTAATAGAGAAGGGGTATTGCTCTTGCTCAGGCTGCTCTCGAACTCCTGAGCTCAAGCAATCCACCTGCCTCCCAGACTGCTAGGATTACAGGCGTGCACCACCGTGCCGGACCTGATAACTTATTACTAGTTTTTTGTTTTTTTTTTAATTTATTGAGTCACAAATTGTTCCTAAGTTCATCTAAGTTAGCAACCATTCTATTGTATGTTTTTTTTTTGTTTGTTTGTTCTTTCCAGAAATTATTATGGAGAATTTTGGATGAAAAGAGAAACTATTTTTCTATCAACATTGCAATATTCTTATAAATGAAAGTTAATAAGATTTTACTTTTCAAAAAATACTCTAACATTAATATAATTATCACAACATTTTAGATAGCTCAAGTTTAAACTAATCAATGAAATTATAAATTCAAGTGGTTTCACAGATATAATAGTCGAAGAAGGCCAATTGATTGAGATTATTAGGAATTTAGGAAAAGATTTCCCATGGAACATTGTATTAAAGCAAATGCTCATCAAGGTTTAACATGTACTATATTTACGTATCATTTATTTGACATAGATTTGTAATTTGAACTTGTAATTTGTGTTCCTGTTAAACTTCTTCTCAACAGAATTGTGTATTTTATATTAAAGAAAAACTTCTAACCAGCTGTTTAGCTTCCAGTCATTTTTTCTAATCAATTCTACAGTTCTGCCTAAGCCTTATTCCAGAAGTACAATTAGATCACATTAATCCCTGGCTCAAAAAATAATCAATAGTGCCCTATTGCCCACAAAATTAAATCCTTACTTTTTAGGATCAGATTTTCTTATAATCTGATCTCAACCTCAATTTCAAAAAATAAGTCCTATCTCTATTTTATTCATGCTGAGATCTCTAGCAAAATAATCAAATACAAAAATATTTGCAAGCAGTTAATGATAAATGGTTTAGCTTAGTAAAGCAGTACTTTTTTAACCTCTGTTTTGAGTGATTACTTCACACAAAGTCGAGTATGTTTTGCAGGATAAATACTAGGAATAATGAAACAAAATGTCAATCAGAAATCGCCGTCTCCCATCCTGACCTAGTGGGTGCAGACAATGTTTTTCTTTGCAGGTGTTACTACCTTCAATATTATATAATTCTTTGTCTATATATTACTGAGAGTACTGATTGCTTATCTTGTGCATGACTATTTACACACAAAGGCATCCCCTTAATAGAAAATAAGTTTTAGAGAATCCATGTTGATGTTTAGGTTTTGGGTTTTTTTTTTTTCAGACGTCAGTGTAGAGTGTCTTTCCATATATGTGTAAGAGCTGCAGCTCCATCACCTGGTTGTCAAATTAGGGACATACATATTTTCCATCTAGATGAAGCTTAGATTAGAAATGATCTGCCCACTTGCTTCGAAAAATAACAAGATCTCTACTTAAATATAGCTATAGATAAAAAAAATCATGTAACAGAAATCTAAATCTGAGATTTCACAACACATTTGTATTAAATACACATTTATTGACATAGTATGAAACCTTAGACCTAATAGAATTGGACGTGATAAATATAAAACTCACGAAACTACTGTGTAAATTTGCTTCCAAAATTCAAAGCACATGGGTATCTCATGGCAACCAAGATTTTAAGGAAATAAGTTCACAGCCAATGTTTGAAAATTTAATGAGTTAGTAATCTCCTCTGATAAAGAGTTTAGAAGATGTAATAAAATAGGTAATTTCTATTCCAATAATAGAATATTATAAAATGAAATTGGCCCAATATATATAATGCTTATATTTTTTCAAAATACAATAAATAAAATGTCATTTAATAAATTATATTACATCTATACCATAAAATACCACTTAGCAATAAAAAGGAACAGCTATCCATATGCATTCCAGTCAAAATGGAGCTCACCGTACTTTTGCTAAGTGATAAAACCCAGCTCAAAGGTTGCCTGCTTTCTAATTCCATTTGTGTGACAAAATTACAGCAATGGAGAGCAGATTTGTTGCTTCCGGGGCTGAAGGAGGGAGCCAGAGGGAAGCGGCTGTGGCTAACACTGGCAGCACACAAGGGTCCCGTGTGCTGTGTGTTCACTGTGGGAGACGCTCCACAAATTTACCTTAGACAGAACAGGCACACACAGAAGTATGCATAAAGTAAGTCTGAACGAAATTGGTGGATTTTAAAAATACCTTTTTGTGTTAAATACTGAGTATTATATAGATTTATAGCTATGTAAGGTGTTAACCTTTAGGGGAACTGGGTGAAGTGTAGCCAGAATCTCTCTGAATTATTTCTTACAAGTAAATGTAAATCTATAATTGCTTAGGAATAAGGAAAAAACAGATTTTAAATATAGTCAAGACAAGAAGAAGTAAAGTTCCAGCTACTAAATACAAATTCTGAATTAGAAATCAATTTCTTAAAATAGAAGCATAAGGTTGGGCCTGGTAGCTCATGCCTGCAATTCTCTGTCTCAAAGAGAAAAAAAAGATTAGCAATATAAAATATGTGTAGACTGATTACTGGTTCTGATTCTGAATCCACCTACTTCTCTTCCTAAAAGCCACATTATAAAACAAGGTGAATGGTGAAAACAAGAGAACACCCTCAGCTAACCTATTAATTAAAATTATAAGACACATCCAGGCCATAATTCCACCCAGTGCCAAGTAGGCCCACACCCCTGGCTGCCGGCCAGTCCCTAAAGCCCCCGGCTCCAGGCCCACCCAGCAGCAGATCAGTGCCTGTGATCCCAAACTTCAGGATATGTCCCATAGATCCTGGATCCAGGTATGTGCCTACAAACTCAGACTCCATCATGGGCACGTGTTCCAGACCTGTCTCCGTTGTCCTCATTACCTGCCTTGCCCACATGAGCAGGTTTCTCCATCTACCGACCCAGACACGAGGCCAGCCTGGGGGAGGAACCCAGCTGCCAGCCTGACAGTTCACCCTCCCAGCTGGCTGCTTAGAGTCCCTGTATGAGCTGACTAGTGGAGAACTAGATTTCCCTGTGAAAACTAGTTTTGAAGATCAGAAACAGTGCCTACTTCTTCACATGTGTAGACAGCAACACAAAAACTTGAGGATGACAATTAGAGAAACACGACACCATAAAAAAAAAAAAAAAGCACCAGTAACTGACTATGGAAGAAATGGAAATCTATTAATTGCCTGACAAATAATTAACAATAAGAGTCTTTTAAAATGCTCAACAAACCACAAGAAACAGAAAGCGGGCAAAACAGTTTCAGAAAATCAATACAGGAGCAAAATTCAAAGAAAATACAGGAAGTGAAAAGGCACAAAAGAAGAGATAGTGTTCAGAAAGGATAGGGTGTGAACTGGAGGCATTTAGGGGGAATAAAAAACATTATTCCAGAAATAAAGATTAAGTTATAAGAGTATAGGTGGAAATAGACCTCACAAAAATCTCAAAAGGAAATATAGAATATAGAATGAGGAAACAATATGGCAACAAAATAGAGGAATAGTGACAAGTATTCCAATAAAATGGAATCACTAAACCCACTGATGGCACCCCTGGTTCCCCACACCCGTGGGATCCCCCTGTGTCAGTGCGCTTGGGATGCACCTTCTTCTACCAGCATGTGAAGTGCTCTTCCGGAAAGTTTACTTTACTTTTATTTCGTTTTGTTTTGTTTCTGGAGCTCTCTTTACCTTTGTACATGATAAGCTTAAAGTCATAGAAAAATATTAGCCCTGAACAACAGACTTTGATCCATGATTGATTTGAGTTATCCTAGACCCACTGGATCATCTGAAGTTCATGTTCTCCATTCTCTTTGAGTCCTTCAGAGGATTAAGCTCCGAAGACTGAAATTAGATAATAAAACGCCCTTTGTTATTTGCCTTTCTTTTTTTCTTCTTCCTTCCCTTTCCCATAATCTTTCCCTTTTACAATTATATCTTTTTGGAATTACTTACATTAAAATCTTTCCCAAGATCTTACTTCTAACAAAATCCAAAATTGGATAGACATTAAGAAGAGTAGATTTGGGAGGCAATTTATCAACATAGCATTTGGAAATTGAATTACTTGGTCACCTGATGGCAACAAGGCTGTAGTAAGTAGGGCGGGTGGTTGATGACTCTGGGCAGACGGTTACATAACAACTAAATCAACTCCAACTTTTGAAAGTTGGGATATAACGCATGTGTAAGGGGATTTGTGGCTTATGCAACATCTCTAGTAATTAAGAGACATGAAAGTATGCTTAATTATAAGGAATATGTAGTGAGTTGTTATTCAATACCTCTAAAGTCCTGATGAAACAAAATGCTCAGCACAAGTCAGCCAACTTTTGATTTAAACATGGTATGTGAGACAAAAAGCCTCTCTCACATTGTAAAGAGGCCCTGATCTCCTGCATCCAAAGGCACGTCTGTGCCGTGATTCATGCTCAAGCCCTGAGAGTAAGAGTAGAAAAGCTACAAATAAGCCTTAAAGAGCACTGTTGAGTCCCTTAAGATGAAGTTCCAATGACACAGACAGAATAGGACTCTGAGGTCATGGATGAGGGTACCTGCATTGATCCACTTGAGAGCTTTGATGCCCCAGCTTTCCCCAAGTCTTCTGGACTTACAGAAGTGGGGGTTCCCCTTTCTATGTGAGTTACCTCTTCGTACTTGAAACCATGCAACAATGATACATGAATTTTGCAAGGCAATAGTTGCCCTGTTCAGGATCTGAAATCACCACCTCTAATAGCTCCTCAGTGATTAACGAAGGACAAATTTCTAAGGCATACAATTACTGAAGAAGTATTGTGCCTGATCCACAAGCTAGGACACTAATTATCAAAGGAACAGCAACCACTGGCTGATAGGAGTGGAAGATACTTGAGTAACAAGCGTGGGACGTGATTTTCAGTGTGAGGGGCCAGAGGTTGGACCAGAGGCCTGGATCAGCGAGCTTGACGTTTCCCAGTTTCCCATTTCCAGAATCTGACATCCTGGCAGGAGTAGCAGGTGCAGTGATGACCGACAGTAAATTAGTAGATATAAAGCACTGAGGGACAGGCTCAGAAATACAGGTCTGTTATAATAGATTTATTATATTAGACCTGATAACCTGATACACTGTGTTTCAGGGAAATCTGAAGACCCTCCTCTCACACAAACTGTAAATGATATGCTGGGGGTGGGGGGAGCACCAGTGCATCTGAGAGGGTGGGGGGGCACCAGTGTGTCTGAGAGGGCGGGAGGGGCACCAGTGTGTCTGAGAGGGGGGGGACCAGTGCGTCTGAGAGGGCGGGGGGGCACCAGTGTGTCTGAGAGGGCAGGGGGGGCACCAGTGTGTCTGAGAGGGTGGGGGGGACCAGTGTGTCTGAGAGGGCGGGGGGGACCAGTGTGTTTGGGGGGGGCACCAGTGTGTCTGAGGGGGGGGCACCAGTGCGTCTGAGGGGGGGGACACCAGTGCGTCTGAGAGGGCGGGGGGGGCACCAGTGCATCTGAGTGGGGGGCACCAGTGTGTCTGGGGGGGACACCAGTGCGTCTGAGGGGGGGAGCACCAGTGTGCCTGAGAGGGCAGGGGGGCTTAGAGGGCAGGGTTAGGAGAGCTCGACTTGACAGTATCAGGGTAAAGACAGGCTCTGAAATGGCAAATGGCTACACCTAATTATCAAACTTACATTGAAATCCATCTCCCAGTCATTTCTAATTCCCCGTAGCAGTAAAGCTGGGGATCAAAGAAAAAAGTTATGGTGCTCAAGACTGTGGTTGACCCTGGTTATTACGTGGACTGCTGCTACCTCAGGTAGAGAGAGGTCAGTGACTCCAGTCACGTGCCTATGGGCGTTTCCCTGGCCAGTAATAACTTCTAATCTATTTAAAATTTCACACATAAAGCTTTAAATAGATACTTATGAGGAGAAAAAATAAAAATCTGGAATAGTTAACTAGGTAGTTGCTAGTAACTCGTATACATCAGTTAGACGCATCAGCTACACGTAATACACACATAATTGGCCCCATCCCGGGTACTGGCTTTAGCAATCAAGTGATTATGTATTTACTATAACAAAAGGTTAGAGGTAGGCAGATTGGAGTTGTCTCAACAAATTTATAATATCAGGGCACTGTAAATATATCTAAGGAATTTTTTTTAGCACTTTTCTCTGCTTAATGGCTGGACTATAGTCATACTGGTTCTAAGTACCACATCCTTTTCCTGCACATGAAACAATAGGGAAAGACAGAGTCCAAAGTCTTTCTCACTGTCAAGTATTTTATTTATACTTCACCACATCAGCCAACTTTCCTTTCCATCGTATTAGAAAGGTGCTAAAAGCTGTATTGGATATACCTTTCATTTTGAAGTTGGATCACCTGCTAAGATTGTTCTCATAACTACAAGTTTTTAGTTGGAATACTCAAAGGATTATCTCTGTGGCAGTTCAAATAGAGAAGGTCATGGTCAAAAAAAAAAGAAAAGAAAAGAAAATTAGTCTCTCATGCAATCTAAAATATTTTAAATATGGCCTTACTGATGGAAAATTGTGATAGTAGTGCAGTAAAAATTTAGTAATATACATTCTAAATGAAATAGAGCTTTAAAAAAGTTAAGATGTTTATGGGCAAAAATACAAAAAGTGGATTTGCTAATGGGTTTCTTTGGTTTTATTTATAAATCAGGCAATGAAATAGTCATTTTATTAGCAGAACATCATTACTTGTAAGTAATACATGGATGTGTGCCCTGATTATCAAATGCTATTAGATCTTTAAAGATAAGATTATGCATATATCTGCAATATATGCAGAACAAATATCAAAATAAATCTATAATGAATGTTTACAACATCATATTTGATTTATTTAATATACACTTAAAATGAAAGCTTTTTAATTGCTGCTTCCTCAAGCAGATTAGCTCTTCAAACAAACTAATGGAAAAAGCCTTGAGATTTTATCTACGCCTACATTTTTGACTAATTAAGACACCCACTTTACCAAATTTCTGTGGCATCTATTACAAAGTCATTTCTCTTATTAAATGTAGATTCTGTCCTAAGTATCTGCCCGTTTTTACCAAACACACTAGAAAAATAGCAAGAAGCAGTTTGACTCCGTGTCTGTTCCATTTCAAAATGTACATTTGAGTTTTTACACCACAACACACACAAGAATATAAATTGTCATCGAGTTAAACTAGATCTCAAATGCTCAGATGAAGACTATCAATTTTGCCCAATAGACAACTGTGGGAATTTATAAGAGATTACAATAATTCAGCCAGTTTATTAATTTCATCAAAATGTGTGCGACGTAAGTGGGTATTGTGGTGCAGATGACCATAAATAATTCATCTTCTAGAAGTTATTTTTTCCACAATAATATATAATTTGAGATAGAGTTACATCATTTCCCAGAGAAAGTATACAAAGTATACAAATATAGACTTTCCTATAAGTGTTTATCTCTTCATTTCCCTGGAAGAATAACTAAATCACAGCATCTCTAAATTGCTTATAGCATATGTTTTAGAAAATCATTTCAAAATAACATTATATTAATAGCCTACATGCTGCTTAGAGGTAGCTGATTTATTTTTCTGTGACATGTGGATTGCACTTCTTCCTTTATATTGTCTCTGACTGATACAAAGTTATAAAAGAGGAAACTCATATGACATATACCGAAAAATCTCAGATGTTGGAGATGACCAAGATGGTCCCCAAATTTGTGGAATTCAGCTGTTTTGATATTTTCAGTTTGTGCTTAAGTCCATAGCTTTCTTAAAAGCTATGTTGCTACACCTTCTATTTTTCTCTGTCTGCCAAAATCCTAACTATACTACGTGCTCTAATTCTACCCCCAGAGAATAATTCTATACCAAAATATCACTTTTTTGAATTTTTCGATGACCTATTTTCCATTTCATTTATTTGATTCACATTAATTCTCACAAGTCAGGGGAATTTTTCACAGTGTATATAGAGAGGAAAAAAGCAAATGAAGAAAAACCTACAATCTATTTGTATCATTGCTGGAATTCGAAAGATAGATTACGAAGTATCATGAAGTAAAGAAAAGAATCTGGAATACAATACACTGATTTTCCTTTTTGAGTCAAGCTTTTCTCAATAAGATCCATGGTAGCAAATGGTCACTCCATTCAATGAGGAAAATGTCTACCTTAAGATTATGTCTGAGTCTTATTTCTGTGACAAAATATCATGAGAGGGAAAGCCTAGGCATGTAATGATGACACAGAGGGAACAGTTAAACTCTTTGAGATATGATGGAAAATTAGACCTTTATAAAAGTACGTTATCCACCTGAATATTTAAAAATCCAAAGAACCGCATGAAAACTTATGGCTCCAAGTCTCTCACTCTTTACGAACTGCAATACACCTGCTTTCCTTCTGACTGTCTTGGTCCACAAATAGACAACTGCACCACGTGACAGACTCATGCAACTAAGCACGTTTCTCTACCTTCTCCATATAGTCTGGAGAATAGTGTATTTGAATGCACTCAAAATTAGTTTTATTTTGGCTTTCACACTTTGAAATTACTTTCATTGATATAAATAGATTTGTTAGTGCAAGCAAATTATTTTTGAAATGGAATATACATTCGTAAAAGTGAACAAATATGAGTGCAGAAATCAATAAATTTATACTAACTGAATACATCTACCAGCCCAGCAAGACCAAGATATTCAGTCAAGTGAACATTATCTCTACATCTGAAGCTTCCCACATACTCACCTTATAAACTGCCTTAGATTCTGATTGTTTCTCAATATAAATCACTAAAGTAGAATGATTTTGAAGGATTTCTTCCTTTTCTATTGTCTAGAAGATTTGGCATGATCTATTTTTTTAAATTATCTTTTATCTTTATAAATATTAGTTATCTGTTCTGTGATACTTTGAGAAAAAAATAATATGAAGTAGTTAATTGATGACTCCATACTGAACCTCAGAGTCAAAGCATTCTATAATAGACATACTCTTATTTGACAATGTGAATGTTAACTTTCTTTGCATTACTATTATTATTATTGCTTAATACTTCGTTGCAGTAATCGTCTGATTTTTTTTCTGAATGTATTTCTCTTCATTCTTTCTTTGCAAGGTTTTTGTTTCTGGTTCCTATCTTAAAACATTGCTATTGTTGTTAAATTTTAAGCCTTTTTAATTTTGTGAAGGCAAAAAGTGTAAGCCTAATGAACACGTGTATATGTGAAAATTAAAAATATATATATATTTAAATTAAAAAACTAAATTAAAATAATTTACAGTATTTTAAAAAATGTATAGCATCATTTTATGAATCGCAAATGTTCACAATTTGATTCGACTTTTTAAAATCCTTACTATTTATTTTTATATTTATTGCATTTGACAAAATAAGTTTTTAATTTCTGAATGTATCATCTCCATGATTTCCTTTTGGCTATTTTTCTTTTTATTTTCATACTTTCAAAGCTCTTGCTAGTCCTGAGATTATTTAGATGTTTACAAATTGTTATAATCTAGTATGTGAGACTGAGATTTGCGCTGTGAGCTTGGTGGGGTGTAGGAGTTGAATTGATAAGTCATTCTTTTATTGCTTAAGAATTACCAGATTATTATATACTTAGGGGTCCCCATCTATAATGTTATTTTAAGGCTATCTGTTACACTTTATGTATATAATCACATTATAGGTCCAATAAATGAATTTTTTAAAATATAACCAAATATTTGGAATAACAAGAAACTAATATATATGACATATAACACAAGAAAATTTATTAAAAGAAAATAAAATTTATCTCATGTATTGAATCTAACATAATCTAGAAATAAGAATATGATCATTACCGAGCCATGGCTTTGTGGAATTATCTTATTTTAAAATGAATTATCTATGTATAATTATAAAAATACAAAATTAAAAATGAAATGGAAGACAGACTAGCTTATAAAACTTCTTATTTATGATGTTCCATTATAAAATTGAGTAATTTTTACAAATTACTGGTAAATGAGATAATGTAGAGCAAAATGGAGAAAAAATACATGTATTAGCCACACCTAATAAACTAACTAGGCAATTACTAAAGTGAAACGCAAATAAGAAATAACATTGATATGAAAGTTTAAGGCTTCAATAGAGAGCCATAACTAAATGAATAAATATAGCAGGTGAGAGCAATGCATCTGAAAATTATTAAAAATAGCCTGCATTTATTGGGTGTTCAGGCAGTTTTATATATGTGTGTGCACATATGCATGTGTTTATGTCTGTGTATTCTTTCATCCTTACAGAATTCTTAAGATGCGGATTTTAGACTCAGCACTCAAGCATAGTGGTTATGGCGCTGGCCACATGCACCGAGGGTGGCATGTTCGAACCAGGCCCGGGCCTGCTAAACAACAATGACAACTGCAACAAAAAGAAAATAGCTGGGTGTTGTGGCAGGTGCCTGTAGGCCCAGCTACTTGGGAGGCTGAGGCAAGGTAATGGCTTAAGGGTTTGAGATTGCTGTGAGCTGTGACACCACAGCACTCTACCAAGGGGGACATAGTGAGATCCTGTCTCAGAAAAAAAAAAAAAAAAAAAAATACAGATTTTATTTCACCATTTGAATATGATGAGAATGTGGGAACTATAACTAGGTAATTTTGCAGATAGCCCATAGCTAATAAGTGAGCCTCTAGGAATCATTTCCCAGGCAGCATAGCTTCAACAACTGGTCCCCAAAGCCAGGGAACACAGGTGCTATTAATGGGTGAAACTCCTCTGAGGAAATAGTTGAAATTGCAATAATTGCTATTTCTAACAATTCTTTACTAAAATGTTAGCTTGCCCAGTCAGCCACATGTAACTCTTTGTGCTATTGTCAGGCATTAACTATGTAAACTTGGTAAATTTATTTGATTCTCTGAGTCTTTTTTGATGTTCATTTAAAATAAGGAAAAATGCCTTACTCAAAAAATTGGCTAGGAAATGATATTATAATGCATGTGTAATGTTACAAAGTGTGCAGAGCATCTAATAATGGAAAATGCTACAAAATACTGCATCATACAGGGAAACGAATAGGTGAAAAGTCAGCTAAAGAAAGGGTCTCATCCTCTGCACACGGTCTAGGCAGCGAGGGACACAGGCTGGGGATGGACTAGAAGGGACACTATTCTTTCTCTCTCTCCGTCTTTCAGCATAACAGGCTGGTTGTGGAGAAGAAACAGTCAAGGCTGCAGTGACAACTATGAAGTTTAGACGCCATTCACTCAGCAAGTTTCTGAAAATATCAAATTTGAAACACTGAAGTTATTTCACCTGTTGCTAAAGTTTTCTGAAGAAAAAGTAATATTTTTCAGACTTTCTTTTTCGGGTGTGCAAGAATTTGTACTTCCAAAAAAGTTTTATGTTAAGTGAAAGACTTACGGCGGTACTTTTATAAAATTTTAACCTCAGATACACTGAGTTTAATCAAACCTTTCATATTATTCACTTGTATTTAAAAAAATATAAAACATGTTCATTCATGACAGTTTGTATAGATTTTGACTTTGCGTTTCCACATGATGAAATGGGTTACACACATTTATTAACAAGGTAAGATGGAAGATGAATCAGGATGACATAAAACATATACAAATGCATTTATCAGAGCAAATAAAACATATTCAACTATAATACAAATGAGTATATCAGGGTGTCGTAGAAGTGTTAATAAAAACAGATTCCAAAAATAAATGCAGTAGTAATTGGTTACAAATACAAAGTTTTAAGCTTAATTTCCTTATTATAAACCATGTAACTCATATAAAACATGACTCAAATGCAAATATTTAGTTTAGTATTTTTAAAAATCAATCATTGAAAAAATTAAATTGTCTAATTTAAAAAAATATTTTTAGAAAAGGCAAAATATTTTAAGTATCCAAGTGTAATACCCAACATTATTTAAAGACTATTATAATTCAAATAAGAATTCATAACTAGAACTACAGCAACTAAAAATTCTGCATCAAATGTTCAAATTATTTCTGGAACTTTTTTCTCTTATAACCATGCTCAAGGTAAAGAAGAGATTGCAATTATTTGTTTTCAAATATTGAACATACAGCTAGGACAGAATTCACGAGCTCATGTTTCATAATGAAGCTTTCAGTATCAAGACTTAGTTATTAAGAGTGCTACTCATTTTAAAGTGATTTGTGTTATTAAAGGATTTTTAATATTTGAATACTCAGAAATGAGTGATACAATTAGCCAGTTAGTGTATGCAAACAACTAAAGCAGACAATTTGAGCAATTTTATATGTTTCTAAGAAAATCTGAAGTAAAGGAAACTCATGTCTTTTAGAATCTAGTTTGATATATTTCCACAAAAATAATGACTGGCTTTTGTGGGTGATGAAAATACTCTATAGAAAGAGGTCAGATGACACGTTTGTCTACTAGTCTCAGACACAGAGAAGCATAAAAACAACTTTTCATGTTTCTCAACTATTGTATTTTTAAAAAAGTATCTTAATCAGATTGGAAATAAATGTTATCTAAGCCTAAAAAATACAAGACACTATTTCAATAATGAAAATGAAAACAAATTAGGAAATACAAAATGAATGATTTTCCCTTGCTGAAATATCACTATATTATGATTCCTAAGTTTTTCTTTAAAAATAAAACAAAATAGAATATGGAAGATTTTCAGGAGATGGAGATATTAAAGGAGTAAAGCGATCACTCGATGTTAAATACAGAAGAAATTATAAATATTATAATTATTTCAAGAAATACTGGGGGGAGTATAAATATAAAGCAAGAAGAACACAAAACACTCCATTAGGAAGAGAGGACTCCAGGAAAGTAGCAATGCTTAAGCTTCAAGCTTCCTCATTTGTGCAGGGCTCAGAGCTCATATTGTATTTATCATTCGGTGGTCTCAAGCATGCCAGGCTAGAAACCTGTAGGTTGGATAAGTAAAGTTAAATACATCCAGGTATCTAACTTTACTTATCCAACATGAGTTTATATAATAAGAGCACATGTGTTTATATAATGAGGAAAACCCATGGACAAGCAGGTGTTAGAGGCAAGGAGGGAGAGAGGCTGGTAGGCAGGTGTCTGTGGAATCACCAAGGAAGCAGGCTGGACAATGGATTGTGAACTGGAAGCTTGAAGGAGGTGGGCCTCCCCAAGGTAAAAAGGCCCTAAGCAACCTCTGCAGCTGCTTTTATTGAGAGCATAGACCCCTCCCCAAAGCCTAGGCCCCTTCCAGGAGCCCCAACCCCCTTCCCTGGAGTTCCACAGCTGATCAGTTTCCAACTGCTGAAGTCTGATCATTAATGTCCAGTAACTGCCACTTTGTCTCTGCAAGCCAGCTGTCCAGGTTCCTAGTATCTTGCTCCGTAGGTTGTTACATAGATCACTAGGTGTGTTGTCACATAAGCTGCTACACATCCTGTTACATAGGTTGCTACAGGCAGGGCTGGGCACTGATTATCCTGTCCACGGACAGTGTTGTTCCCAGATGTGCTGGATGTTTTTGTTGTTTTGGTCTACTTCCATTTATTTATTTCTAAACTAAAGTAGAACTAACGTATGATTCAGCTTTGCTGCTTGTTTCTCTCTGCCTTCCCAGCTAGATTGTTCTTGGTTGTGTTACTTCCATTCTAGCACTTATTTTAGCAAAGCAAGCAAGTGAAATATTGTGGTACGCCTTAAGGGGCCTTTTTCCTTTAATTTGTTAATCTAGAAAAAAAAAAAAAAAAAAGGCTCAGTTTTACTTCTGTTGAATATCTGGGGCACCAAATGAAAGGAATCATGTAGAGTCAACTGTTACTCTACACAGGCTGCACACAAGCTACTTGCTCATTTGTAAAAGACTGCTCATGAGTAATATTGAAAAGTTACCGCTTTGTTCTTATATATTTTTCTCCTATTACCTGAACATTTTGACCAATTTCTTAGGGGATAGCCTCATTATTAGTTCCTGAAATAGAACAACTTGTCCGTCATATTGGTGCATGGAAATTACTTTGTTCAATAACTAGTCCACAAACCTTTGCTAATGGAGTACAGAGAACTGGGGCATTAAGACATACAATTGAAACAGATATCTCTCCTTTCTTTGCTTAAGAGCATTGTTTTTTTTTTTGCTGGATTTTTGAAAAGAACACATAATACCATTCATTAATAAATGTCTTAAATTACACAAATGCAGTCACAACAAATTTAACCAGGCTGCAAATGCAAACTATTGAAGGAATTTTAAGTAATAGGAACATTGTTATTCTTGGAATTATTTGAAGATACATAGATTTTTGTAGTAGCATCTCTTTTTTCATTGTAAGTGAGGGTATATAGGTTAGTCCTTGTAGTCTATGAATCCAGAAGTTACAAGCAAAACACCTCAGTCTGTTTTCCTTGTAGCTTTTAATAAGTGTGTGATATTTTGCCTCTATTTACTAGCATCTAAACTTAGGCAGGGTTTAATTCAAGGGAAAAATAAATATTGAGGCTCTCTACTGAAGGAAATATATTCTTTTGTTTAATTACTCCAGGTGAAAATGACTACTTGCAAATATTGACGTATTCATGTGCATCAAATAGTTAAGCCCACAGAAGTATTAACGCACCCAACCACTAAGAACATTTCATCCTACAATGCTGGTTCTTGCCAACAAACATGTTTCATGTCATGATGGGATAGCAACATTTTCCAAACACACCTTATACATTTTCTATTCTGGGCATATCTGTGAACATTTTTTCTCAGCTTAAATCACTTTCCCCCCACACAATATTGACCTATTGAAGATCAGTCATCTACTATATTATACTATTTGAAGACTCTTCTAGCAGGTTCTATGGTTGGCAAAATTATATATTAAACATTTTTAAAAGGTTCTCAAAGTTCCACACCCTAACCTCTGTTGCACACACTAATCCCAGCCACCTGTGACTATAAGGAGATAGTCCTTCCTGTTAACATTGTATTTGATGACATAGTTGATGTTTAGAACAGAATGTTATCTTAGTGAGAGTGATTAAATCGCATGAGGTCCTTTAGAAGCTGTGAGCTGTCTCCAGGGAGTGCAGGCAAGAAGAAGTCAGAAGTATTTGAAGCACAATCCATGGTCCAGCTATACCTTCTAGATTTGACGATGGAGGCAGCCACATGGCACTTAGACTTTACACACATTGGGGAAGTCAGCTCAGAGCTGAGAGAGGCCACTGGATGGTGGCCAGCAAGGAAACAAGGACCGCAGTGTTACAACTGCGAAGAAAAGGTTCTGCCAACATCCTGAATGTGGCTAGTTGTGAATTAACTCCAGGGCTTTCAAATAAGAGCACATTTCGGCCACCATTTTGATTTTGGTTTTCAGAGACCCTAAGCAGAGAAAGCATCCAATTATTTGCCCTAGAGAATTGTGATATAACCTAATGGGTAATGTTTTAAGCTGTTAAATTTGTAGCAGGGTGCTAAGCAACAATAAAAAACTAAAATTCCTCTTTCAAGAAAAAAATTTTAAGCTCTTCAAATCTCCCTTTTAGGAGTTTGTGTTTCACTTAATGTATAAATCATTTTACACTGTTTTGTGTCTCTTCCTTTTTTTCTTGTTGTTGCTGTTGCTCAGAAAGAAACATTTAATAGGGACTTATGAACAGACGCTCTCCTGGGTGGCCTCAAAATGAGATGATATATACCCACCTTAGAAAGTCTTAAATTATAGGGGATATACCTTTCTTACCCTGATATTCCCCAGACACAATGTTACCTAAAGGTAGATATCAATTCATGATATTTTAACATATTTATACATTGTGAATGTAATTCTATTAACTTCTTCCCAATTTAATGTTGCCTCCAAGAGAAAAACCTTCAGTATAATCCCAAATGGCCAAATAGATAAAGTCCCGATATAGCTAAATAGTCTTCTTCTTTTTAATGTGTACAATTTTGTAGTGCAATCAGCATTCTCTGGTATCTGGGAGTTCCACCTATGAAGATTCAACCAACCACAGACCAAAAAACTTCTAAAAAGAAAAATTACAAAGCACTAGTAAGATATTAATAACACAAATTTAAAAGTGCGGTACAGCAACTGTTTACATAATATTTACATTTTATTAGGGATTAAAATTAACCAAGAGATGATTTAAAGTATGAAGGAGGATGTTCACAGGTTATATGCAAATACTAAGCCATTTTACATGAAGGACTGGAGTATTCAAAAATTTTGTTACCTACCTCTGCAGGAATCGAAACTCATCTCCTACAGATAATGAGGGAAAATGATGCAGAGAAAATGTGAATCATAATGTCTATGTTCTAAACGTTATTTCACAATACCTCGTACTCTCAACACACATCCCCAACGTTTATACTTTGCAGATATTTTGAGTTCAGTTCTGCACCGCTGCAATAAAGTGATATCACAATAAAATAAGTCAAGCAAATCTTTCGGCTTCTCACTCTAGATAAAATTATGATTATAGTCCAGCGTAGTCTGTTATGCATACAATAGCATGATATCTCAAAACGTTCACTACTCAAAGAAAAATACTTTATTGCTAAAAATGGTAATGTTCACGTGAGCCTTCAGCACGTTGTGATCTTCTTTCCTCTTTACTGACTCACAGGGAGGGGGTTACTGAAGGTTGGGGTAGCTGTGGAAATTTCTTAAACTCAGAGAAAAATATCGTTTGCTGTTTGATTAACTGTTACTCTCACAGACGATTTCTCTGTAGCATCTAACGCTGTTGGATAGCATTTTGCCCACAGAAGAAGTATTTTCGAAATTGTAGTCAGTCTTCTCAAACTCTGCCCATTGGTTTATCAACTAAATTAGTGGAATATTTTACATGTTTGCTGTCACGCAACACTGTTCACAGCATCTTCACCAGGAGTAGATTCCATCTGAAGAAACTACCTTCGCTGCTCATCCATAGGAAGCAGCTCATCATCCCATCAAGCTCTACAAAGAGATTGCAGCAGTGCAGTCATGACTTCAGATTCCTCTTAGAATTTTAGTTCTCTTACTATTTAGACCACATCGGCAATGACTTTACTGAAGTTTGGAACCCCCTAACATCATCTGTGAGGGTTGAAATTCACTTCTTGCAACCCCTGTTAATGTCATTTTGACTTCTTCCCATAAAACATGAGTATTCTTAATGGCATCCAAAAATGATGAAATTTTCACAAGTTTTTAAGTTTACTTTTGCAAGATCTATCACAGGAATTGGTATCTATGTCAGCCATAGCATTCCGAACGTATTTCTTAAATAACAAAAATTGAAAGTCAAAATTACTCCTTACCCCATGAGGTGCAGACTGGATGATGTGTTAGCAGACATGAAAACAATACTAATCAACTAGTGCTACTCAATCGGAGCTGTTGAGTGCATTGCCAATGAACAATATCAATATTTGGAAAGGAATTTTTTTCTTTCTGAGCAATAATTCTCAAAACTGGGCTTACAATATTCTATAAACTATGCTGAAAGAGACACTGTCATCCCAACTTTGTGACTCAATTTATGGACCACGGGCTGAGTAAATTTAGCATAACTCATAATAAAAGCACTAGAAGTTTTAAAAGGGTAAATGATTATTGGCTTCAATTTACAGTTACCAGCTGTATTACCCCCTAACAGGAGAATGTTTCTGCCCTTTGAAGCTTTAGAGTAAGGCTTTCTCTCTTTGACTTCTCTTTTCTTTCAACACAAGGCTGTTTCATCTACCCTGAAAAACTATTCCTTGTATTCATCTTTATCAATTATCTTAGCTAACTCTCTGGATAGCTTGCTACAAATTCTGCTTCCCCCTGCAGCTTTCTACCATGGAGATGGCTTCTTTCCTTAAACACCATGAACAAGACTCTGCTGGCTTCACACTTGCTTCTGCAGCTTCCTCACCTCTGTCCGTTTTTACATAATTGAAGATATTTAGGGCCTAGATTCAGATTAAGCTTTGGCTTAAGGCAATGATTTTTTAAACCGTGTGTCGCAGCACACTGGTGTACCATGCGTCTTAAGTGAATCATGAAAATTTCTAAAGATCATTAATTATTTATTAAAGAAGTTCAAACCACAGTCAATGTATATATATATATTTTTTTTTTCTCTCTTTTTCTTTTCTTTTTTTTTGATCAACACAATTTAAGTGTGCCATAGACGTTTAACTGCAGATTCAAGTGTTCTGTGAGATAAGAATATTGAGAAACACTGGTGGGGAACGCTGTGGCTGTTTTGATTTCTATCCAGATCCCTAACACTTTCTCCATTTCAGCAATAAGACTTTCTTTGTTTTCATCTGTGTGTTTCCTGTAGTAGCACTTTTAATTCCCTTCCTGAACTTTTCTTTGCATTGACTACTTGCCTGTTTGGCACAGAGGCCTCTTTTGTCCTTTTTTTGGCTTTTCACGTGCCTTCCTCACAAAATTAATTATTTCAGCTTTTGGTTTAAGGTGAGAGACCTGAAATTCTTCCTTTCACTTGAACACCTAGGAGCCATTATAGGGTTATTATTAGGCCTGTTAATATTGTTGTGTCCCAGGTAATAGAAGGGCTCAAGTAGAGGGAGAGAGGGGACAGCTTGTCAGGAGAGCACTCAGAACACACGTTGATTGAATGAGCTTGCATTCTCAGTGGGTACAATTCTGGGGGCCCCAAACATTTGCAATATGAACATCAAAGATCACTGATCACAGATCACCATGAGAGTCATAACCGTATGAAGAGGACACACACTGTTCAAACGAGGGTACCAATGAACTTGCTGGACACAAACTTGCTCCAAACTTTCAACTTACAAAAACTACAATACCTGTGATGTGCAATAAAGCAAAACATGTCAATCTAAAGGTTCACCAGGACATTCCACATGCCCACGTCTCAGTGGGGAAATTTGCTTTTCCCAATATAAAACTACAAACAGTCTTGCAAAACTTGACTGAACGACTTAAGTCATTTATCCTCCAAGGAGGAAAATGTATGCTTTTTAAATATAATACATATTTTTTCCATTTCTTTGTAATTTTTCTAGTGTGATTCAAAACAAAAGGTCATCATTTTCTGTTGTTGTTTTCTATGTTTCACTTTTAAATTAAATGTGTCATACTTCTATTGAAAAACTACAAATAATCATCAAACTTTGGCATACCATAATAAATTAGTAAGTATGGCAAAGCATATTACTAAATATGATATTCCACATTTATACGAAACACTTGTTTTAAACCTTTGCACATTTATATCAGAATTCTCACACTCACGATTATTGCTTAAGAAGAACATCTTTTTATCTATTACACAATGTACTTGATGTAATGCATTCGTGGTTATCAACTGTAAATACCACATTTTTCTTTCCACTTCTAGCTTAATAAAAGTATCTATGTTATTAAGAATAGTCAGAATTTTAAGGATACTATACCTAAAATATTTATGCATTATTGTTCAAGATTAAAATAAATCTTAATCTATTTCAAAATATTTTTGAAGAAGATAAACATATAAAAATACCAGAAAATAAAGCTTTGGGATTGCCTATGTATAATAAGTATATTAGGGGTCCACAGGAGTGTCCTGACAGGCTCCATTCCGATGTCAGCACAACTAGGCATTTCTATAGAATAAACTGCCCTGTCTTGTATTCCACACTGCACACTTTCCCACTCCTGTTTTCTGTCTGCTTTCTAGAGTTATAAAATTTTCCTCTTCTAAAAGTTATTTCCTACTGTATTAATGTATTTGCAAAGTGAAGAACTGGAACAGTTGTTCAGTGATTGTTTGCTGAGTAGAACAGAAGTGGAACTTCAAAGTCAAGAGCACAGGGCGGGCAACTGGACCGCTCACTAGCAGCGTCTATTTTCTCCCACCTACGTCAGGTCACCAAACATCTTTATGCCTCAGGCTTGACAAATGAGAACAATAATATCAATTGTTTACAGGGAGGTCGTGAGCATTAAATAAGGATTTATATATGTAAACCTCCATCACATTACCTGACATGGAGTTAGGAACTGTCTACTTGAGAATTCTTATTATCTGCAAATTAGAGAATGTTATAAGTGCTCCTAGACAGCATCTAATATAATCTCTTTTCCTTACAGTGGAAGAACCCATGGGTGACATCAGAGTGAAAACACAGATCAGATGTCACAGACTTTGCTTTTACTCAGAGATCAGTCATTTTCTTTGGGTAAATTATTTAACCCACCTAATTTTCAATGTCATCATCTTTATAATGATATTCAGGGTGTTATGAAAATTCGATGATACTGCCTAACTATATAAGTATTATCAGAGTATAGAAGATTTCCGACAAATTTCACCACCCTCTCGCGTTTCTTCTGTCACTCATTCTTTAAACTTCAGAATTCTCAGGGGATCTAACAATTTTTAAGTTCCCATTGATACTTTCTCTGTGAAATATAACCAATTCTAATATAATTTATATTATTAAGAATGTGACATCCAAACTTGACCTCTTTTCCATGATACCTATTTGACAGATATTTACCCATGGTCATTTTTAGATTGACAGATATAAAAAAATTACATTATCTTGCTACAAGACATATTATCTTCCATACCCTTGTAGTCTTGTTGTAATCACTAAAATAATTGATTTTCCCTTTTTATTTTAACTTACACATGGTAATAGTTCTACTGAATTCTCCTTTGAAAGTGAGTAGGTTTCAGATGCTTCTCTCCTCCTGAGCTTAGTTCTGAGTAAGTCTTTAGCAATAACTCTTCTTCTAAACTGTCTTGAATATTTAATCCATGTAATGGGAGTAAAACTAGAACTTTCTTAACAAAGACAACACCTCGTAATTCCACTGGCACAACTGAAGCCCAGATAGATGCATTTCTTAGAAATAATTCAGTTATAATAATTTTATTAATGTTCTTGGTGTTGATTTCACCAAGCACCATTGAGTGAGAGGAACTATCCCGAGCTTTGTGGATATAGAAATAACATATCATTCACCTCAATGTATTAGGGACCGATATCTAAATAAATAAGAGCCAGAGGAAAGCTATAATTTAAGTAGATTAAAAAAAAAAAGGCAAACGGGAACATTTCAAAGTGCAGTAGAATTTTGAAATGGATCTTATAGAGGGAATATGAGTTCAGGGGACAATAAATAATATTCCAACTAGGAATAAAATTCTTATTCACATGAAATATGAAAAGACCATGCATTGATAAAACCCTGCTGAGAAAAATTTTAAAGGGGTAGCCAAAGATTAGAGTGCGAAGGCAGACTTCTTTTCAGACTTTGAGAGGTTCACTGCATCATTTCATTTTCAGCACTGTATCCTCACAACCCTGGCATATAATAGGGGACTAATAAATATTTAAATTGATAATTACCTAATTCAACAAAACTAATTACATAACTAATATTTTTATACTTTTAATACTAAATTAAATATTTATTACCTATGTAAATACTTAAATTATAATATAATTTCAACTTACTTTATATATTATTAATGATGTAATTGGTCTTAGCAAATTATAGCCTACAGACCAACTTCAAGCCAGTTCATCTCTTTTTTATGGACCAATGGCTACAAGTGGTTTTTATGAATGAATATTTTATAGGCGAATATTTCTGTTCTATGTAGCAATACAAAGTACTATCTACAAAATCTAATCAACATGTTATCCTCCCAAAATAACTAATTTCACTCTTTCTTCAGCAGACCTTCATTATAAACCAGTGCTCAGTTATTATATTTTAATACCAACAGAAAAATAACAGTTTACCTCTCGATATAATAGTTCCAGTAATATGCTGAATTTTTTCTTTATCTCATAAAGCTCAAAATACTGGTATGTACTATAGGGCCCTTTACAAAAAATGTTCACTGAAAGTTTACTGTAATGAATAATTGAAAATATTTAGTTAAGGGATTATTAACAAATTTATGAGCAAAATAAATGGGCTATATAAGGGAATGTAACTCTGCCAGCTCTCAGGAAGTAATGGAAGTCATTACCATTTCAAGGACCTACAGGTGAGTGGGAGGGAAGATGGTACTCACTACTCTGTTGGAGACATAGTCCCACTGTGAGGCTGCCTCACAGGAGCGGAGCTGGGAACTAAATGAACTCAGCTATAAGCAAACCCTTTCAGAGCAGGTAGGAGGAAATATTCTGATATGTCTGTAAAAGGATATACCATGATCTCTCTCTCCTGTCTTCCTCTGCTTCTCACAGTGCTCCTCCCACTGGCCTCACTCATTAGTAAATCTGGGAGCAAAGGAACCCAGTGGTTGAGTCCATGAGATTCGGTCTGTTAGGTCACAGAGAGAATGATGGAAGACACCTGTTTTGACAAGTAGAAAATAGCACAAAATATAAAGCTTGAATAGATATTTGCATACAAATATATGGAATGCAGAAAATATATGAACAGAACACGTAGATTTTAGAACCTGTAGGCATTTGATGGTCTTTGAATTTATTGATCCTTCTGAGTTTTCTAGAGAAGATTATTTCCAGTCAGAAAAGGATGTGGGCTGAAAACAAAACCCTAAGTAACTTAGACATTGAATGAATAAAGAACAATAGCTTGCAAATAAAATAAAGAGAAAAAATATGTAACAAGTTAGAATTATAGGAAGTTAATAAATGTGCATGGATCGATCCATGGCTATCTAAACAAAATAGTTTGTAAAAGAAGAAAAACACATGGATTCAAGCTTTTTCCTACTTCTGCTTAACACCATTTGAGATGCTTTTTTCTACCTAATTATAACATCCAAACTTTTTCTTATGGTTCTTCCTCGGCAAAGAATCCTCCCCTGAATTTCTAGATAAAGTGTCCACATTCTGCAGCAGAAGTCCTGCAAGTGAGGAAACTGAAGGTTATTTCTCCACAAGAAGATCCCTGCAACCAACAGATAGTTGACTTTGAAAGACCAGAACAAAATAATTAATCTATAGTGCATTTCTCAAAGCCTCCATTTTTACACCCTAAATAGTATCATTTACATTGATTATATCTTAAATGATATCTGGCCTCACGCATAGTTATGAAAAACATTTCCCTAATTCTTCAAAGGTACAGATTGGCTAGAGACAAAATTGATATAAATTTCTTGACAAAGCACATTAACATTTCTCAATCTTCAGCCTGTAAATTCAGATTATTGTGACATCTCCCTTTTCTCCAAGAATAATGGGCAGGTGCTTGCTTTAAATTATTCTAAAAAACAAAACAAAACAAAACAAAAAAAAAACCTCACCATAGTTATTTTTTCCAAAATTCAGGAATCCTTTCCAGAAGTAATTTACTCTCTTCTTCCAGAAATTGACACTCCCAGCAATTCACAAATACCAATTTCCTCAATTTGTGAAAGAAGTTAATAAATCAATATATTTCTCACCAGCCACCCACATACATCATATCAGTTTCTACTGTTTAACAACCTTGCAAGCCTTTCCCTGCCTACTAAAAAAATCCTAGAATTCTTGTTTCACAGGGCACTTTATTACATTTCTGCAACCTGCTTTTCCATTTATGTCTCCTGCTACTGCCTGAACTGTCCATCACTCATTCATATTTTTAGTTAAAAACTATTTCTTAAATTCAGAGTAGGAAGCCTGGCAGGATACCTGGGGACAAGGTATTCAGTAAATGTAAACACCACCCATGATAAGGTTACTGAATGAGTCAAGTACTAAAACACAAAAGTATTGTGAGCATTTAAAAGAAGAAGAACAAGATGTTTTCAAAAATTTTTTATATGGAAAGGTAAATTGGAAATTGAGAAAAGCCTCATTGTAGAATTATTTTTTCATGAATCTTAGAAAGTGAGTAAAATTTGGTCATGTTTAGTGGTTAGGGACTAGGAGGAAAAACTATTTAAGAAAGAGGAAATTTTATACTGTTACTTTTTACTGGCCTTGTCTCTTGTCTATGTAGTTAGTTCTCCCTAAAATATCCTTGTGACCTTTTTCAAAATGAAACCCCCACCTCAAAGTCTTCCAAAAATCTTGGGATAATCTGTCATCTTTACCAGTTTGTATTGCCATTGATGTAATCATTTAACACATACTCTACATTGTCCCTGGGACAGTAATTTCTTAAGAGTGGAGACTCTTGCACAATATTTCAACCACTTCCATTATTTCTTCAGCTCTTGGCAGATTCTAGTAAGTCACAGTATTATAAGTTGAATTCTGAGATAATTTAGGCCTATAGAAATTGAATTACCTGGCGAGTTGAGGCAAAGTCAAGTTGAAACATGTCATCTAATTTTGAATCCTGTGTTTCTCATCGAGATTTCATAGAGTTATTAGTTTTGATATTATTACCTTCATTTGTTGATTTTGTTAATCTCACTGTGGGTGAAAGTTTTTAAAAAATTGGAAATGGATCAAACAGCCTCAGTCAAGAAAGCACTTTCATGGAGAATCACTTTGAGATCAGAAAACACCCAAGCGAGATGCTTACTTTCTACCCGCCTCCTCCCTGTCACAGACGGGAAAGCTTTCTGCATACGTAAGTAGGTGTTTGTGAAAGATACTGGGACTTCTCTCAACATCATTCCACCCTCATTCTATTCAAAGACAATAGAGTTAAAAAGAAAAACAACCTCCTGATTCATTTGTAGCTAGGATACAAAATGTAAATTAGAATTTGCCAATTAGGGGCCCGCGTGTGAAAATTAGACAATGGAATAACTCATCTCTCAGATGCTGTGGGAAGACAGAGGTCCTCCAGGAGAGGTGAATGCTGACCAGAGCTGATCTGCTCAGTCTGCTGCCCGTCATGGGCTTCGTGAGAATGGTGTGCAGACTAGGGCGTTTCATTCACTGTGGGTGGCACAGGCATGATGGTGAGGCCTAAAAGCCACAGGCCTAATGACAGGGCCCTAACTTGTACTCCCCCATGCCTTCCTAGTATTAGATAAGCTCTCCAGGACCTGAGTTTAAACATAATCTGCTGTAAATACTCTTGGCAGTGTCTGTTTTCTACATCATCCTGATAGGATGTTCAATAACATGTGCCAGCATTTTCACCTTTGAAAAACCTTAAGTAATCTTTATGTCTGTGTTTACTGCCTTGTATATTGTACCTCGTTCATGCTGTATGTCAGAATAAGTAAGATGACATGGAGATCATTGTATATTCCCCAGGAGTTGTCACCAGGGAAGAAACTAAATCTGAACTTATTTTATGATTAAGAGGAATTTCTGTGGATTTAAGGGTAATCATCAAATGCATAAATAATAGTGATTAATCAAAATCAATTTCATAACTTCCCAAATTGTCCTAATTTATTAAGCCCTTCAAATATTTAAATATTTTAGAATCTTCAGAATTATGATGTGCTTTTTTGTCTTTAAATATAATACTTAAATGACATTGAACATCGTCAGAAAATAGTCTCCTATTGCCTCTGAAATGCTGAGTCAAAGGCAGGGAAGTTATGAAAAATAAATGAGGTGAAGCTGAGATGTTTACTCTCAAAGCAGGAGGCACTAATCTCGTAACAAAGCTCTGTTCCACTGGCATTGTTATTGCTGCTACACGGAGTGAATGATGGAGATTTAATGATTTTATCTAACTGCTCCACATATCAGAGAATTACATATGCTAGAGGACAGTTTTTAAACGTTCCCAAGTTTTCTCAAAGTAAGAAATCAAGAGCTGCAAATGTTGCTTTTATTTCTTTCTTTTAACACAAGATTACTTACCTTCAAACATAGTTATTGATTATTCTTACCGACATGTCATCGTTTTCCTAATTAGAACATTAGATTATTCTTCCTGACATGTGAAATCAACATGCTCTTAACTGTGGTGTTTAAGAAGGGTTTAAAGTAATCAGGACAACTCCACCCGTCTCACGATATTATGTATTTTAATACAAACCTCCATTCCACAGGGTAACTAGGTAGTTTGTCAATCTGTAGCTTATTGCTTAATGCCAAATAAGTGAATATATTTGGTATGTTAATATCAAATGTCCATATAAAATGTTCATCTAATTAAACAGGTGAGAGAAATTGAACTCAATACTGATACTGGAATTTCACTCTTCAGTAGGTTCTTGTTCTCAGTGATTCGAAGAATGAATCCACTGACCACAGATCAGGGGTAAGACAGGATTTATTTACAGAAAAGAACACAGAGCTCCTGGCAGAGAAAGAAAACCCAAGTCGGGAGAGAAAAGTTCTTTCTATTTCTGTGTCTCTCTCTGGTTCTTTGTCTAGGGATATAGATCGTCACATGGGGCCCTCGTCACATGGGTTAATTTACCATGTTGGTGGTTACATTTAGCGTGTCTGGGACCCTCTGTGACACACTTGGGACCCTCTGTAGTTACATGTAGGGCATCTGGGACCCTCTGTAGTTACATTTAGGGCATCTGAGACCCTCTATAGTTACATTTAGGGCGTCTGGGACCCTCTGTAGTTACACTTAGGGCGTCTGGGACCCCCTGTAGTTACACTTAGGGCGTCTGGGACCCCCTGTAGTTACACTTAGGGCGTCTGGGACCCCCTGTAGTTACACTTAGGGCGTCTGGGACCCCCTGTAGTTACATTTAGGGCGTGTGGGACCCTCTGTAGTTACACTTAGGGCGTCTGGGACCCTCTGTAGTTACACTTAGGGCGTCTGGGACCCGCTGTAGTTACATTTAGGGAGTCTGGGACCCCCTGTAGTTACATTTAGGGCGTCTGGGACCTGCTGTAGTTACATTTAGCATGTCTGGACCCTCAGTAGGTACACTTAGCGTGTCAGGCACATGTCTGGGACATGTCTGATAGTGAATAAATGGTTACCATCCCTTTCATTCCCAGGCCTAAGAAATTTACACGAAATTGACTAGGCCTAGAAAATGAGGGGTTCCCCTTGTTCAGCCATAGGTGCTGGTGTCTCCCCAGCAGTTGTCTGGCCCTTCTGGCTACGGAGCCTCCTGCAGAGCCCCCCGTCTCCCTCCAGCCCGCTGGTTCTTCTGCTCCCTGACACAGCATTGACACTGCCAAGGCGGAGGCAGCTCGTTGGGCCCCTCCAGCTCCACAGCCGGCTGGGATGCCGCGTGTCCTCTATCAATGCCACTGAAACAAAAGGCAGGAAAGTTACTAAGTTCTCGGATGAGCTCCCATAAAAGCACTTTGATCTCAAATTGTTTCAGTGAAATTTTGATCCTTTTTGAAAAAATATATACAAACATATATTCTGAGTGTCCCTTGTGGCCCAATGCCATGGTAAGCTGTTACCACACATCAGGTCACCCAGGTTCTCAGAATCAGACTAGTGTATTACTGGCTTATAGCATTGCAATACTTTTCTCGATTATTATTGGAGTTTTTGGTGACTTTTCTTATCCTTTAGAGTGCAGAATATTCGTGCTTCATTCTTGCTAAAGCGCAAGTTTTCTAAACCTCACAAAAGAGACTTAATTTATTATCTGGAATGTGGCTTCATGCATTTTTTTTATTTTTCTTTAGGTGATCCTGAAGCAGGTAATTTTCTAAATAGATCTTGTTGAAAAACTTTCCTATAGGAAATTATTTTGGTAAGAATTAGTGTATCGGCTCACTAAAGAACTGACATCACATGGAAAGAGTAGCTTACGTGTGATGCCAAAACCTTGTAAAATTTTGATTGACAATATTCTCTGTATATTTATACTCATCAAAAGCACCAGTAATACTTTAATAAAAATTATTAAAATTTTTCTTTCCATTTAAGCATTCATATATAAATCTGCCTATCATGCTCTACTCTATATTTTGTGTCTTAAATATTATTTGGTATAAAATATGAGTATAATTTCAAATTTTTCTTTTCATCAGTTAAAATCAAGGTATTTACTTTTATATTAATTAACTATTTAAATTCTTTAGGTGTATCCTGGAAAAATTCATGGAATTGTTTTAGAATTCTTTGAGGTACTTATGTGTTTGCCTTAGATGATTTGAAAATGTATTGTGAAGGATGTGTGTTTTCCTTTTTTTTTTTTTTTCTCTCAATGAGAAAATAATATTTAAGCAAAAGTTTTTTTCCGTTACTGGGAACTTACCTTTGGGAAAGAAAGATGACAGAGGTTCTTCACCTTCTTGTAGAAGATAACAGGCATACTGGCAAACACACTAATAGTATGTGTTAGCAGGAGTTTTCTATGGAATGTTTTTAATAGTTGGTACCTAACCTAAGTTTACTTGTTGCAACTTACAATGCGTAAATTTATGGTACTTGATTCTGTAGAAAATGTCACAATTCCTATGCAACTCCATGTTTAGTAAATGAAAAAAACCTGTGTGATCAAAGTACTTCAAAGTACTTCTTTCCTGTTACGGAATGTGGAAGCATTTATTAGAGAACGGACACATGCTTGTTAGCCAGAATACATCTGGATACGGCAAAGAGCATCTACAGAGTTAGGCTGGTGGCCTTTGCCTTTTCTCATCTTCTCTAATGCCTGGTGATTACTTATGTCATTGACACGAGATAAGATCACCGATATATGTGTTTTATTACAAAAGGTAAATTTTTGTGTTTTATCCCTCAGCATATATGATTTCGAGAGAAAAGAGGTTATATCTCTATCTCCAAATTGATCTTTCCTGTCTTTTTTCTCCCTCCCAGTTTGTAGGTTGTCTTTAGAGTTTGCTTGTGATGTTTTTGGCATGCAATTTTTCCCCCTCATTTTCCTAATAGTCAACTTCATCAATGCCTTATTCATTTTGTTTTTTGTGACATGGGGTGTCAGTTTGTCACCCAGGCTGGAGTGCAATCACACGATGATCATAGCTCACTGAAGCCTTGAAATCCTGGGCTCAAACATCCAGGCACTTTTTGTCCCTCCAGAGTGGCTGAGATTACAGAAGCTAATGTTGTAATGTTGTCATAATTTTTTTTTTTTTAGTGATGGAATCTCACTGTCTTGTCCAGCTGGTATGAAACTCCTATCCTCAAGCAATCCTCCTACCTCAGTCTCCCAAATTCTGGGATAATGTCATGAACTAAGCATTGTGACTCCCAGTTGCTTGATATGTTAATCAGAATGGTAGCAGGTCAGGCCAAGGTGGAGAAATTTATAATGTTAACTAAGAATATGTAATTTATCTATATATGTCTTTATTTATCTCTGTATCTATATATCTTTGCCTATGTCTATAACTGCATCTATGTCTATATTATGTATAGCTATAAAGATATATATTTAAATATATATACAATCTATACTTTTATAATATAGGTATATTATTATACCTATATAGTATAATACCTATACTATATAGTATAATATATATTTATAGTATAATTATATGCATTTTTCACTAATGGTAGGGTCATTTTTTGAGTCTGACTCATACTGTTACCAACCTCCTTCTTTTACTAATGAAGGTAAATAAACAGAACCACTTATGGTAAGGTAAGTGAGCAATAGGTACTTCACCTTGAAAAGGGGTTGGAGTAATGTTTTATAAGGATTTGATTGGAGATTGAAGGAACAAGATTTCACTGGATGGGTGTTGTGAATAAAAGGTGTGTGATAATCTGGCCCGTCAAACTCTTGGAGACCCTGAAACTTGCATTAACAAAACAAATTCCAATGATTCTTCATTTCTCTCTCAACAATCTGACTTGTCAGCTTCACCATATGAAAGGCAAATCGCATTTCATGTTGTTGTAGACTATGAGATGTAGTAATTACTTTTTATTTGCATTAATTTGTGTTATATTTTCCAGAGTTAGTTATATTAGTGTTAGTTAATTAGTGTTATATTACTAATATAGCTGCTTAAAGGATATAAATAGCATTTATAAATTGATAGACAATCTAAAGGTAAATACCATATATACTCAAGTATAAGCCAACCCGAGTATAAGCCGACCCCTTAATTTTACCCTAAAAACTGGGAAAACTTAGTGACTCGAGTATAAGCCGAGGTGGAAAATGCAGCAGCCACTGGTAAATTTAAAAAATAAAAATATATACCCAAAACAATTACAATAATTGAGGAATCAGCAGGTTAAATGCTTTTCAATATTTATTGCTAAAGAAAAACT